>CM035842.1:106575830-106743330 GCA_020510985.1 Pholidichthys leucotaenia | reverse complement strand
CTGAATTTGTTTGGATCACAGCATGATGTCTAGCTTTTGAGGATCTTTTGGACTACTTCACTTTGTCAGGCAGGTCCTATTTAAGTGATTTCTTGATTGAAAACAGGTTGGGCAGTAATCAGGCCTGGGTGTGGCTCGAGAAATTGAATTCAGCTTTCCAAAAATGTGATAAACCAGTTAATTTATGTTTTAATGGGGGAAGGGGGGGTCACTTTTTCACACAGGGCCATGTAGGTTTAGAATTTTTTTACCCTTAATAATAAACACCTTCATTTAAAAACTGCATTTTGTGTTTACTTGTGTTATCTTCGTCTAACATTTAAATTTGATTGATGATCTGAAACATTTAAGTGTGACAAACATACAAAAAAAATGAGAAATCAGGAAGAGGGCAAACAGTTTTTCACACCACTGTAGGTATATTACAAGATTTGCTTGCAGTGATCATATATAGTGGCAAATAACCAACACACTAACTCAGTGAAGAAAATCATTGCCAAAAGAGCTATAATTACTGTAATTATAATATCTTTCTAAAAGAATATGTTGTGGAGAGTGTAAATAACGAGACTGATTCATGAAGCAGACAACTTTATTCACTCTCTCATCAGTCATACACAAGAAAAGCATGTCTCAATACACCATGGGCTCTCCTTTTATACCAAACGCTCATCTCACATTTGCATTACATTTAACATCACAATCCATTCATCCTTTCTCACCCCAACTCCTTCTTCCTGCTATCTCACCATGATCTCCCTAGCTATTGTTCTCCTCTGTTTACCCTCTGCATTCAGTCTGAGATGATTAACCCAATCTCTACACCCCCCCCCCCCCCAGAATCTCAGACAGAGTTTCAGTCCTCACGTCCTTTTGGCTTCAGTCTCCTCCCATATTTGCTGTAAAGGGGGTTTACCACCTCCGCGGCGCTGCTGTGCCGGCGGGAGGCTCCTGGGGGTGTGTCTGTCTGCGGGTGGGCCATGGCGAGGGGGGAGGAAACTTTGATTTGCCCGTGTGGCTGCTCTGATGAATCATTTACCTGGGGAGTTCTCAGTGGGGGTCTTCCACGCCGAGGGGCCCGAGCCAACAGCACTTGCTCGTCCGCCACTACAAAGGCGGGCTTAAGTCTGTCTATGCATATTTTCTCCCAACGACCCCCCAAGTCTCACAAAAAATGTTTGTCCCCTGTTTCCAGCACTCTGAACTGGCCATCGTAGGGTGGGCGCAATGGAGGGCGGTGGGCATCGTGCCTGACAAACACGAACGCCGCGTTTTTGGTACAAAAGCGCGTGGAAAACAGTGTTGGGCCGGGCCCGGTAGTGTGCCTGTGTCTGCACTATGCTGCAAACGCTGAGACGGGCAGCTGTCCGGCGCGGGATTATCTGGCAAAAATTCCCCGGGCAGCCGCAGTGGCTGAGAAAAAACAAGCTCTGCCGGGGAAGCCTCCAAATCCTCTTTTGGTGTGGAACGCAACCCCAATAAAACCCACGGCAACCAGTCTACCCAATTTGCATCCGTCAGCGAAGCCCTGAGCGCTGCTTTCAGTGACCTACGAAAACGCTCACATAACCCATTGGCCTGTGGGTTGTACGCGGTTGTGCGATGAATTGCAACACCCAGGCTGTGGGCCATCGCGGACCAGAGGTCAGAAACAAACTAAGGGCCCCTATCGGACATGATGTCCGACAGGATTCCAAAACGCGCCACCCATGTCGTCAAAAAAGCGCGCGCCAAGTCCGCGGACGTGGTTGCCGCCAGCGGGACTGCTTCTGGCCAGCGTGTGGTGTGGTCCACCACTGTCAGAAGGTGCGTGCACCCCTACGATGACGGGAGGGGGCCCACGAGGTCCACGTGAACATGGTCGAACCTCTTAGCCGGTATACGAAACGGCTCCAAAGGAGCCTTCGTGTGTCTGTGTACTTTGGCTCGTTGGCACGCTACACAGGCTGCAGCCCACTCTTTCACTTGTTTGCACAGGCCTGGCCACACGAACTTTGCTCCCACCATTTTGACTGATGCGCGCACTCCTGGGTGTGCCAGAGCGTGAACTGACTCAAACACGCAGCGGCGCCACACAACTGGGACCACCGGGCTCGGGCGTCCCATGGAGACGTTGCAGACTGGGGGGGGCTTGCCGTCTTGCAGTACTCTGCTCTCCAGCCTTAACCCTGTTGAACCAGACTGGAGCACACACACGTCCATATCGCTAATCTGCTCTGCGGCCATGGCTGTATAATCTATCCCCACGCAGACCGGGGCCACTACTGCGTGCGAGAGGCAGTCCGCCACCACATTCAGTTTACCCAACACATGCTGAATATCGGTCGTAAACTCCGAGATCGCGGCCAGCTGTCTCTGCTGCCGCCCGACCATGGTTCCGAAACCTTGGCCATCACGAACGTCAACAGCTTGTGGTCCACGAACGTGGTGAAGCTGCGCCCTTCCAGCCAGAACTGGAAGTGGTGTATGGCCAGGTGGAGAGCCAGCAACTCTCTGTCGAATGCGCTGTATTTACGCTCACTGTCGCGCAAAGCCCTGCTGAAAAAAGCGAGCGGCTGCCAAGAGCCAGCGACACGTTGCTTCACGACGGCCCCTATGGCCACGTCCGAGGCGTCGAAAGTGAGCGCTATCCGGGCCGCCGGGTCTGGGTGCGCCAACAGTGCGGCGTTTGCCAGGGCTGTTTTAAACTCAGAGAACGCCTGTTCTCGCTCTGGAGTCCTTTTGACTCTATCCGCGGGTTTCCATCTCTTGAGCGCGGCGTACAATAGCTGCATGAGTTGAGCTGCGTGGGGGAGGAACCGGTTATAAAAGTTAACCATCCCCAAAAATTCTTGCAGCGCCCTGACCATTTGAGGCCAGGGAAAATTCGCCAAGGCGCGCACTTTGTCGGGCAAGGGTATCGCTCCCTCTGGTGAGACGTGGTGCCCCAAAAAATCAATCCCCGTCACGCCAAACTGGCATTTCGCCAGGTTGATTATTAACCCGTGCTCCTCCAACCTCCAGAAAACTGTCGTGAGGTGGGTTATGTGTTCGTCCTCAGACACACTGGCCACCACGATATCATCCAGGTAGACAAACACAAACGGGAGATCGCGCAACACCGCATCCATCATGCGTTGAAATGTCTGTGCCGCCCCTTTTAATCCGAAGGGCATGCGTAAAAACTCAAACAAGCCAAATGGAGTTATTACCGCTGTTTTGGGTACGTCCTCCGCGTGCACTGGGACCTGGTGGTAACCGCGGACCAGGTCTATTTTAGAAAAAATGCGTGCCCCGGTGAGGTGAACGGAAAAATCCTGAATATGGAGAATCGGGTAGCGGTCGTGCGCTGTGGCGTTATTCAATCTGCGGAAATCACCGCACGGTCGCCACGATCCCTCGGCCTTAGGGACCATGTGTAGTGGGGATGCCCATGGGCTGTTCGAACGCCTGATGATGCCCATCCTTTCCAGGTTGGCAAACTCCTTGCGCGCTATGGCCAGTTTAGCTGCGTCCAAGCGTCGAGGCCGTGCGAAAATGGACGGCCCAGTGGTGGTGATAAAGTGTTCCACCCCGTGTTTAGCGATGGCCACCAAAAACGTCGGGACCGTGAATGGTGGGAACTGAGCGAGCAGTGTGTGGAACTTACCGCCTGGAGCTGTGACGTTGGCTTGCGTTATTGGCCCGACCCCTCGAGCTGTGCAGGGGAGAGAATCAAAAGACAGTGCATTAACCACATCAACTAGTAACCCATGTGCACACAGAAAATCAGCTCCCAGGATTGGGAAACTCAGTGCCGCTATGACAAAAGTCCATTCGTACATACGGCCGTGTAGGGATAAAGTCAGTGTTCTCTCACCAAAAGTCTTAATGCCTGAGCCGTTTACTGCTACCAGCCCGGGGCTGCCAGGTCCTGCCAGCCGGTCGGCGTAGGACGGCAGGATGATGCTCTTCTGGGCTCCAGTGTCTACGAGGAAGAGCCTCCCCGAGCGCGAGTCCGTCACGTAGAGCAGCTTGTTCTCTTCACCGGTGGTAACAGCTGCTACCGACTGCCAGCCTTGGCGTTTCCCGAGCGCTTGAATTGGCACGGTGGCGCACATCTGCGTGCATTCTCTCCAAAGCGGCGGTGGTAGAAGCAGAGCGTGTCTCTCTGGCGCTCCCTGGCCCCCACTGCCGCTACCATCGGTAGCTCCTCGCCTTCGCTGGTCGTCTCGCTGGGTTCCGACGCCGCCGTGTTCACTGTGAGGGCTCTGGTGGTGAGGATGATCCGATCTGCCTCCTGGGCTTGCACACGGTTGTCACGCGCGGCCAGCAATGGCGAATTGGCAAGAACCGCTCTCGCCTCTGTTGGGAGGTTCCGGAAGAAAAGGTGGGCAAACAGAAAATGCCCGTCGTCCGTACCCATTAACGCCAACATCTTCTCCATCAGTTCGACCGCTGAACCATCTCCTAACTCGGAGCGCCTCAGGAGCCTCTCTGCTCTCTCACAGTCCGAGAGCGTGTAGCGTCGGGTCAGCGCAGCCTTGAGAGCCTCGTATTTGTCGTGGGCTGGAGGCTGTTGCAGCAGGCTCGCTACTTGCTGAGATGTGCGAGTGTCCAGCGTTGCGACCACGTAGTAATACTTGGTGTCGTCTGCCGTTATTCTCCGGAAGGCGAACTGAGCCTCGGTTTGGTGGAACCAAGAGCGTGGGTTGTGCAGCCAAAAGTCCGGTAGTTTGACCGATACAACGCACGCGTTTCTGGGGGTTCCTGTCCGGGCCGTCTCTGGGATGCTTGCTGCGTCGCTGGGGCTTCCCGTCCGGGCCAACTCCGGGGTTCTTGCCTCGTGTTCCATAATTCGTCAAAGGGTCACCAGTGTGGAGAGTGTAAATAACGAGACTGATTCATGAAGCAGACAACTTTATTCACTCTCTCATCAGTCATACACAGGAAAAGCATGTCTCAATACACCATGGGTTCTCATTTTATACCAAATGCTCATCTCACATTTGCATGACATTTAACATCACAATACATTCATCTTTTCTCACCCCAACTCCTTCTTCCTGCTATCTCACTATGATCTCCCTAGCTATTGTTCTTCTCTGTTTATCCTCTGCATCCAGTCTGAGATGATTAACCCAGTCTCTACAATGTGGATGTATCTGTTGTTAAAACAAACAACTGAGAGTTTGATAACAGTTACACTTCCCACCTTCAAGACCTTTGATTTTTGATATATTAAAGACTATACCACTGTTTTTCAAGCATTTGAATTACTATACTGTTTTTTTTTCTACTGCGTTTTGATAAAAGACATTAAAAAAGTGATTTTTCCATCTCTGTGTTCGGTTAGGTGTTCTCTCTTCTCTCCAGGGATTCAGCTCATAAGCTGTTGATCTTGGCTGGCCTGACTGTGGAGGAAAGCGGAGACGTGCTCTTTCATAGAGGATTGTTTTCACCACACCACTTAAAACAAATCCTCACAGAGCAGGTACAGTGTTTCACCAAACTATAATGGTTAGCTTTTAAATGCTCAGTATATTGGTGAACTTGTGAAAATAAACTTCAAAGTGACTCTCCACCAAAAATAGAGTTTTTTTTCTTGTTAACACGTCTGTAACACGTTTTTTATGACTTACATTACATATCAAGTGTGAAATCACTCAAATGTCTCATATCTCTGTTTTTTGCTGTAAAGTTTCACTTAAGAATGTATCCCCTTTATCTCTGACAGTTGCAACTAAATATGCAAACATGGACGTGCCTCAAATGTTGAATTCATTTGCCCCCTGCAAAAAGGCGAGTTGACACGGAGCGTTTTTGGTGACATAACTATTCATGGTGTTGATACATGGGTAGTGTTGAGCCAATTAGGACTCTCTGGCCTAACCGACGTTATCCTCCAGGCTAGTTAGCGTTTTTTAATAAACTGCTGTGAAAATCCGACCCAAATTAAGATGAGCTTTACCATTAAACTGCTTTTAAGGACTGATGCAATTTCAGTCATTATCCTGGACCACCGTGCATACAACTGGGCATGTCCTTCAACCGGTAAGTCTTTTTATCACAGGATTTATTCTGATAATATAGAGCTAGCCGCTATTAACCTTGTGGTATATGGTTGGGCCTAGTAATCACCGATTCTGGCGTTTGAAGGGGGGTGGAGTGAAAAGATTTTGACATGAAACTGTAAGACAATGAAAGTTTTTTTGTAGATAAAAGGGCATAACATACCATTTTAGACAATGTAGATTTGTTTTTATAGGGGATTTATATCCACCGGAGTGCGTCTTTAAGACAGAACTTGTCATCACTTCAGAAATTACCTGAATAAGCTGAATGCTATATACAAAGATGCGTAAACATTAATTGATTTGATTTACACACACATTAAAACTCACTGAAGGCTTATCTCTTAGTATTAGATTCTTTGACAATGAAATGTCCATCCATCCATCCATCCATCATCCTGGGGTCAGGATCATGGAGGCAGCAGTCCAAGCAGAGAAGCCCAGACTGTCACATGAGCAGCATGATCCCTCCTGCAGGTGGTGAGCCCAGTGGATGTCAGACCCATGTGGCTTGTTTAGGCTGAGCCCAGCTGAGTCCTATGGACAGAAACCCAGTTGCCAGGTGCTTGCCCTCGAGTCCCGGTAACCCCAAAATAAGTGGGTAACATTGGATCCTTGTTGTAACTTCTTAATGGGGATCAACTGGACTACTCTTGGTGTGGCCCTTCACTCAGGCCGAATTTGCCTTGGGAGACCCTAGCAGGAGCAAACTGCCCCCAACAACACAGCCCCCAGGGTCATTCGGAGACACAAAACCCTCCACCACGATAAGGTGGTGACCCATGGAGAGAATGTGCTGACATTATTTCTGGTTCTGCAGAACAACAAGGTCTTTTTTTTTGTTCATATTTAACACCAGTTTGGGTATATTAAGAAAGCTTGAAAAACATCAAGGTACAGCATATTCTTCCAAAAAAATTCAGAAGAATCTAATGATAACTTGTTCTGTTCACTTACTGCAGCTTCTCAAGACAGGTTAAATTAATTAATTAAATTTAATTAAAAATAAATCATAGTCATCAGTGGCAAATGCATTGCAGAAGTCCACAAGAATAAGTTTTTTCTTGTCCAAAGCATCCTCAACCAAAATGTGGGCAGAAACAATGTGCAATGGGCTCAAGCCAGACAGTTAAGGGATTATAACAGAAATTGTGTTGAGAAATTCCTGACCTGCTGTTGAATCTACTTATTTATCTTAGGGGTCATTCACATGAAAACATTTTCAATAACACTGAAAAAAAAAGATCTGCATGCACCTGTGAATTTCAAAGGAAAATGGCGCTGTTCACAAAGGACCACCCAAGGTGTGAAAAGCTGTAACTACGGCCAGCCAGTAGGTGGCAGTGCGACTTTTTTACAGCACCACGTATAAACAACTTCTCATCAACCGCCTCCCTTCAGGCAGCTCTTGCTACACTTTTAAAATAGCAGCTGTTAGTGAAAAGTAAACACATATGCAGCAACTACACCATTTATTTCTCACCTCAGTTGTTTTCAGAAACATGTTTCACTGTTTATTTTTGGAGACAGGAGAAAGTTTAACGTCCCAGTGCCCATCTTGAATGGGGATCAACAGACTTGAATAGACCACCTTCCAATGAGGTGCCACTTGTGCTCTTGTTTTGACCCTCTGTGGTCAAGGTAGACTAACCTATTGTCTTTTTCACTGTTAGGGAAGGTAGACTCACACCCATTTAGTCTTTTTTCACCCCTAGGCAAGGTACACTTGCATCTTCAAACCCAAGCTAGGATTTGAACATTTAACCCTGTGATTCAAATCCTCACTCTCTAACCACTGAGTCAAACAGAAATTCCTTCATAGCTGTGAGTTAGTAGTAGAGGTGAATCTTAAGGCCCATGCACACAACGTTTTTACCCCAAACCATGGAAGTTCGTCTCCAGTTTAGCTGTCCGTGCATATTACGCCCGGTATTTGGAGGTGTGAAAGTGTAGTGATTTGAAACCAGCCTCCGGAGCGGAGAGGTTTACTCCCTCATTCTTTCAACTTAAAGAAAATGAATATTTATTGCAGATCGAATCTGGCATTTATAGTAATAATCCAAAGTCCCTAGTAAAACTTCTACTTGTCATCCATTAGTTCCAACAGCAGTTTTCACACCGTCGGTGGATCCATGTGCACGCACGGTTGCTTCTGTAAAATGTTTCTCTCCAGGTTTAAACGAAAACGTTGTCATGTGCAACAGGCCTTTGTGTTTCAGGAAACTGCACCACTGATGGAAGGATTCGTAACACCTCCCCCCTTAAGGAAGTGATGCAGTTGAGAAACCCCTTATTGTCAAGGTGGACTTATTGTCTTTTTCACCCTCAGACAAGGTCGACTCACACCTATGTATATACCCATGTTAGTTAGTTAGTTAATTCCCTTCCACATTTTGTGGAACACCAATGGTGTATGGGGTGGCGCCTATCTCCGTTTCAATATACCCATACCAGGATTTGAATTCTTGACCCTGCAATTCAAAGCCTCACACTTCCAACCACTGATCCAAAGAGGAATTCTTGTACAAGCTGTGAGCTAGTAATGGAAGTGAAGCTCCACTGCACCACTGATTACAGTACATCCGGAAAGTATTCACAGTGCTTCACTTTTTCCACATTTCATTATGTTACAGCCTTATTCCAAAATGGATTAAATTAATTTTTTCCTCAAAATTTTACACACAATACCCCATAATGACAACATGGTTTTTTTTTTGAGATTTTGGCAAATTTATTAAAAATAAAAACTAAGAAATCACACGTACATAAGTATTCACAGCCTTTGCCATGAAGCTCAAAATTTAGCTTCATGGCAAATTGAGCGTCTGGCTGCCAGACGGAAGCCACTCCTTAGTAAAAGGCGCATGACAGCCCACCTGTAGTTTGCCAAAAGGCACCTGAAGGACTGTCAGACCATGAGAAACAAAATTCTCTGGTCTGATGAGACAAAGACTGAATTCTTTGGTGTGAATGCCAGGCGTCATGTTTGAAGGAAACCAGGCACCGCTCATAACCATGCCAATGGGGGTGGCAGCATCATGCTGTGGGGATGTTTTTCAGCGCCAGGAACTGGGAGACTAATCAGGATAGAGGGAAAGATGAATGCAGCAATGTACAGAGACATCCTGGATGAAAACCTGTTCCAGAACACTCTTGACCCCAGACTGGGGCGACGGTTCATCTTTCAGCAGGACAATGACCCTAAGCACACAGCGACAATATCAAAGGAATGGCTTCAGGACAACTCTGTGAATGTCCTTGAGTGGCCCAGCCAGAGCCCAGACTTGAATCCAATTGAGCATCTCTGGAGAGATCTGAAAATGGCTGTGCACCGACACTTCCCGTCCAACCTGATGGAGTTTGAGAGATGCTGCTAAAAGGAATGGGTGAAACTGTCCAAAGATAGGTGTGCCAAGCTTGTGGCATCATATTCAAAAAGACTTGAGGCTGTAATTGCTTGCAAAGGTGCATCAACAAGGTGTATTCATCAAGTATTGAGCAAAGGCTGTGAATGTGGGCTGCACGGTGGCGCAGTGGTTTAGCACTGTGGCAGCACAGTTTTACCCTCGGCCGGGGGACCGCGGGGATCATGAGATCGTGAGTTCGATCCCAGCCCCCGACCAACAGTGAGCTGTGTGGAGTTTGCATGTTCTCCCCGTGTTGCGCGGGTTTACTCCGGGATTTCTCCGGTTTCCTCCCGCACACCAAAAACATGTAGGTTTAGGGCGCTCGCACACGCAGCGACCAGCAGCCGGTGGCTTGTCACCAGACTGCAAACCAAGTCTACCTACGGGTACAAATAAGTAACAAAAAAAAAAAAAAAAAAAGGCTGTGAATACTTATGTACATGTGATTTCTTAGTTTTTTATTTTGAATAAATTTGCAAAAATCTCAAAAAAAACTTTTTTCACATTGTCATTATGGGGTATTGTGTGTAGAATTTTGAGGGAAAAATGAATTTAATCCATTTTGGAAAAAGGTTGTAACATAATAAAATGTGGAAAAAAGTGAAGTGCTGTGAATACTTTCAGGATGCACTGTAATTTCTCTTATTTTTTTTTTTTTTTTTTTTTTTGTTACTTATTTGTACCCGTAGGTAGACTTGGTTTGCAGTTTGGTGACAAGCCACCGGCTGCTGGTCGCTGCGTGCGCGAGCGCCCTAAACCTACATGTTTTTGGTGTGCGGGAGGAAACCGGAGAAATCCCGGAGTAAACCCGCGCAACACGGGGAGAACATGCAAACTCCACACAGCTCACTGTTGGTCGGGGGCTGGGATCGAACCTACGATCTCATGATCCCCGCGGTCCCCCGGCCGAGGGTAAAACTGTGCTGCCACAGTGCTAAACCACTGCGCCACCGTGCAGCCATATGGAAGGATTCTTATGGAAGGATTCGCAACACCTCCCCCTTTAAGGTGCAGGTGAGAAATGCCAAACAAGCCCCCATTTTCTGTTACGGACCTAATAGGCCAAGGCCTGCACCACGGATTAAATTCTTAATGAAGGATTCGTAACAGGGGTGACTGACATATGTGCTGCTTGGCTGTTTTCTCCTGTGTACACAGTGCCAGCAAAACCCTTCTATTCTGGAGATTGGTTTAAAATATTTACACTTTCACACCTCCAAGATCGCTGCATCGTATGCACGGACAGCCAAACTGTAAAAGAAGTTTGCCAGTTTGGGGTAAAAACATTTCCGTGTGTCTGGGCTTACTGATGTTACTGAACAATACTGTAGTACATCCCGGTAAAGGTGAAATGAGCTTATGCTGTTGCATTTTGTCGTTCTGCCTGTCTGGCCATCAGTCTGTCTGTTTGTCCACAGTTTTCAAGTTTCACTACTTATCCCTGGCAATTGCCTGCTTGGATGGCCACCAAACTCACACACAATGATCCTTTATGTAAATTCAACACAATACAACTTTTGATGTTCTGTGTCAATATTGAAATATTAGCATCATTTTTAATTTCTGTTGTCAAAGACAAAGATCCAAATAGTTTGACACATTATATGCTGTCTAAATTTTGTGCTTTCAGTTTCTTGATCTGGAGAGCTCTGACTCCTCCCTTCCACCCACCAAGGTCCATCTAACCCTTAGCTGTCCTAACATTGGCCAGTGGAGAAAAATACTTTTGGAGAACCAGGCCTTGCTGAGTCCTCTCACTCTCCACATCAATCCCCCAGAGGTGCTGTTAGCCATGGAGTCTCTGGGGGAATTCACGTCCCTCATCTCTGGCACCATTTGCCCTCCGTCCCCCTTTGACCTCCTGCCACCTCCGACCACGGTGGGGTTCCTGAAACTGTCCCGCCCCTGTTGCTATGTGTTCCCTGCTGGCCGTGGTGACTGTGCCTTTTTCGCCGTGAATGGGTTCACGATGCTGGTGGACGGAGGCTCGGACTCTCAGGCCTGTTTCTGGAAGCTGGTGCGACACCTCGATCGAGTCGATGCTATTTTGGTGACGCATGTTGGGACAGAGAACCTTCCTGGTGTCGTCTCTTTCCTGGAGAGGAAGGTGGCTGAGCTGGAGTTGAGCAATGATGTCATTGGTAAGATAATGTTAAGAAAAATAAAGACAATTTAGCTCTCTTTATCTACCATAGATCTGGATTAAAAATTCCTTATGTTCTGTCTGGCTTTATATTATTTTACCCTTACAGAGGACTCATCCAAGAGACTCATCTCTCCAGAACTTGGAGTTGTGTTCTTTAACGCCCCCAGCAGGTTGCAGTCAGAACAACAGCCTTGTAAGTGATGCAATAAAACTACTGATTATACTGTATATAAAAGATGTCCCTATATATTGTAAAGTCACATTTAGAAGCCTTTTAGCTGTAACATCAAACAAAATAAAGTCCAAGGGGCACAAATACCTCCCGGTACAATAAAGCACTTAAATGCTACAATTCTCTATTTGCCATAAGGCAGGGGTCTCCAACTTGTGGCTACAGACTCACATGTGGTTCTTTGGCACATAATCAGTGGCTCCCAGACATTTTGAGAAAAAAAACCTCACAAATATAAAAATAGAGTCAAATTAATGTGAAAAGTCCCCCATGTGGAAAAAAGACACATTAAAAAAAAAAGTCACAAATTTGCAAGAAGAAAAGTTGTAATTTTTTAATTAAAAAATGCATATTTAAAAAAAAAGATGCATTTTTATGAGAAAACAAGTCTTGAATTTGCCACAAAGCAATGTCACAAATTATAAGGAAAAAAAGTCGTTGAAATAATTTTCAAGCATCCATCCATCCATCTTCTTCCGCTTAATCCTTTTTGGGTCGCGGGGGGGCTGGAGCCTATCACAGCATCCATCGCAGGGCCAATACAGAGAGACAGACAACCGTTCACTCTCACAGTCATACCTAAGGACAATTTAGAATCCCCAGTTTGATGCCAGTTAACCTAACTTGCATGTTTTTGGGCATGTGGGAGGAAACCGGAGAAATCCCGGAGTAAACCCACACAGACATGGGGAGAACATGCAAACTCCACACAGATCACTGTTGGTCGGGGGCTGGGATCGAACCCGGGATCCCCCAGCCAAGGGTGAGTTGCTGTGCTGCCGCAAATGTTGCAAATTCGTAAAAGGAAATGTTCATGTTTAAGAGTGAAAACCTTGACAGGCCAGTTTATACACACAACTCAGCTGTCAGTTTCTTACAGCTTTCTTTGGTCAGAAATTTCTCAGATTGACTGTTTGCATTAAGGTTGCCAACCAGATCAGACTGAAGACTGCAAATAATGTAAACTAAAACAACAGATAACATGTATATTGGTTAGATAGATAGATAGATAGATAGATAGATAGATAGATAGATAGATAGATAGATAGATAGATAGATAGATAGATAGATAGATAGATAGATAGATAGATGTACTTTATTGATTGCAAACTGGGAAATTACAGTGTAACAGCAGCATGACAGTAGACGACCAAAATGACAGAAACACACACAGCATAAAAGAAAAAGGAATTACCCATGGAAAGTAAAACTGCCTAGATAACTTACATACTCCGCAGATGAATAAATGATGACCCGTATAGATACATGAATCGTACTCGCTGTACAATGCAGGACTATCAGGCACAGGGTGTAATGTGAGGTCCCAATTAGACTGCAAAGTGCAGTATGGCAGCATTGTTATGAAGAGAATTCAACATTAGAGTGAGTTATTTTACAGTGAAATGGCATGTGGCAGGAAAGATTTCCTGTACCTAACTGTGCAGCAGCGAAGCTGTAGCAGTGTGCTGAAGAAAGTGCTCCACTGTCTGTCCAATGTGTGGTGGAGGCGGTGATTGTCTATGATGGATCACAGTTTATATATGTAAGTATGTATATGTGTGTGTGTGTGTGTGTGTGTGTGTGCATGCATGCGTGCGTGTGTGTGTGTGTATGTGTGGGACAATCAAAAATTTTAATCACGATTAATTTTTTGGAATGTTGAGTTAATCACTATTGATAACTCGTTAATCACATGTTTTTCTATTCAGATACAGTGTAACTTAAGTTGGTAATTTTTCAAGTTTCTCATACTGTTATAAACATGGGAGTGGACAAATATGCTTGCTTTCTTCACCTGCAGGTTTATTAAATCTCTCAACATATCCAAAATGACAAAAAGTATCAAGAATATTCTCCAGAAAATTCTCAAAAGTACTACTGCATGTGCAAACAACAGAATGCCAGGGCTCTGTAATGTCACTGAACAACAACCAGCCAGCAGCCACAAAAGGAGCTTGCTTTTTCTCCCATAGCAAACATCCACCGCTTTTAAGCAGCTCAACACAAAACAATGGACCTTGTGTGTCACAACAGATACAATTTCCCTTTTAGCAGAAAAATTGTAAAAACATAAACAACTATCTTGCCCGTGACGTCACCCACCACGCCACAAAAACAGGGCGTGGGAGTGAGTGGACATTACGAACACAGCTTGAGAATTTTAGACTGCTACTTAACTGCTGACAGTTGGACCCAAGTTATGAGGATGGAACAGGCGGAGTGTTTGTCCATGCCAGCAGCTGGCAGCGAGCTACAGCCGTAGCACATACAGTGGGGCAAAAAAGTATTTAGTCAGCCACCAATTGTGCAAGTTCTCTCACTTAAAAGATGAGAGAGGTCTCCAATTTTCATCATAAGTATACCTCAACTATGAGAGACAAAATGAGGAAAAAAAATGCAGAAAATCACATTGAAGGATTTTTAATGAATTAATTGGTAAATTCCTCAGTAAAATAAGTATTTGATCACCTACAAACAAGCAAGATTTCTGGATCTCACAGACCTGTAACTTCTTCTTTAAGAGGCTCCTCTGTCCTCCACTCGTTACCTGTATTAATGGCACCTGTTTGAACTCGTTATCAGTATAAAAGACACCTGTCCACAACCTCAAACAGTCAGACTCCAAACTCCACTATGGCCAAGACCAAAGAGCTGTCAAAGGACACCAGAAACAAAACTGTAGACCTGCACCAGGCTGGGAAGACTGAATCTGCAATAGGTAAGCAGCTTGGTGTGAAGAAATCAACTGTGGGAGCAATTATTGGAAAATGAAAGACATACAAGACCACTGATAATCTCCCTCGATCTGGGGTTCCATGCAAGATCTCACCCCGTGGGGTCAAAATTATCACGAGAACGGTGAGCAAAAATCCCAGAACCACATGGGGGGACCTAGTGAATGACCTGCAGAGAGCTGGGACCAAAGTAACAAAGGCTACATCAGAAACACACTACGCCGCCAGGAACTCAAATCCTGCAGTGCCAGACGTGTCCCCCTGCTTAAGCCAGTACATGTCCAGGCCCATCTGAAGTTTGCTAGAGAGCATTTGGATGATCCAGAAGAGGATTGGGAGAATGTCATATGGTCAGATGAAACCAAAATAGAACTTTTTGGTAAAAACTCAACTTGTCGTGTTTGGAGGAGAAAGAACACCATACCTACTGTGAAGCATGGGGGTGGAAACATCATACTTTGGGGCTGTTTTTCTGCAAAGGGACCAGGACGACTGATCCGTGTAAAGGAAAGAATGAATGGGGCCATGTATCGTGAGATTTTGAGTGAAAACCTCCTTCCACCAGCAAGGGCATTGAAGATGAAACGTGGCTGGGTCTTTCAGCATGACAATGATCACAAACACACCGCCCGGGCAATGAAGGAGTGGCTTCGTAAGAAGCATTTCAAGGTCCTGGAGTGGCCTAGCCAGTCTCCAGATCTCAACCCCATAGAAAATCTTTGGAGGGAGTTGAAAGTCTGTGTTGCCCAGCGACAGCCCCAAAACATCACTGCTCTAGAGGAGATCTGCATGGAGGAATGGGCCAAAATACCAGCAACAGTGTGTGAAAACCTTGTGAAAACTTACAGAAAACGTTTGACCTCTGTCATTGCCAACAAAGGGTATATAACAAAGTATTGAGATGAACTTTTGTTATTGACCAAATACTTATTTTATAGAGGAATTTACCAATTAATTCATTAAAAATCATTCAGTGTGATTTTCTGGATTGTTTTTTTTTCTTATTTTGTCTCTCATAGTTGAGGTATACCTATGATGAAAATTGGAGACCTCTCTCATCTTTTAAGTGGGAGAACCTGCACAATTGGTGGCTGACTAAATACTTTTTGCCCCACTGTAGCTGTTTATACTGCTAGCCGGCTATCTGGCTTCCAAACCGGCAAAGATTTGGAGGAGGCTGTGACAATTATCCAGGTGAGAGATCCGACAGGTAACATTGTAAACTTAAACATGACAGTGTTTTGGAGATTTCTATGGCTATGATCCAGCTTGTTTGACTTCACAATGTCTGTATGCTGCGGCCAGTGTCTAAGGCTGCAGAGCGCCTTCCAGTATGGAGGGCAGCTAGGCCAAAAAAGTACTGTTTGTGCTTTCAGCTGTTAACTGCCGTTAGCCGCGATCACAAAATTTGCCGCCGTTAACAGGGGCGAAGCATTAACGGGCGACTAACGCAATAACACCGACGCCACTAGTGTGTGTGTGTGTGTGTGTGTGTGTGTGTGAAAGAACACTAGTTAAATATAAAATACACATGAATGTGCACATCCATGGACACAATAGACATTCCTCCTCATGCTTGCAGAAACAGCCTGTCAAGGGAAAGAAAGAAAGAAAGAACTAATTTCAAAAAAATAGACCAATATCCATTCATTCACTCATAACCAGTGATTTTCCTGTACCTTTACCAAAAGTACTTAAGAAATTGCAAAAGATTTGCAAATGTATAAGAAAATGACAAATTTATGAGGGTCAACACAACATGTGCAAGAAAAAGACCTTAAATTTATGAAAAAAATTCAAAATCACAAATTTGCATGCAAAATTGTTAAAACGCATGTCGAAAAATGTAGATGTAAAAACAATTTAAAAAAACAATTTTTTGTATTATTGGTTTAGTTCTCTGTTTCATTCTGTTTCTTGTTTCCAAGTATCATAGCCAACATAAGGGATCTTTTTCTTCATTAACTTTAGGCCATGTACCGCAGGCTTTTAAAACGGCTGTAATTAAACCCTTACTCAAAAAGCCAACGCTAGATCCAGGAGCTTTAGCTAACTATAGACCAATCTCTAATCTCCCTTTCATTTCAAAAATCTTAGAAAGAGTTGTTGCTATGCAATTATTTGACCACCTGCAGGGAAATGGTTTACTTGAAGAGTTTCAATCTGGGTTTAGAATCCATCATAGTACTGAAACAGCCTTAGCGAAGGTCACTAACGACCTCCTCATTGCATCTGATAATGGACTAGTTTCTGTACTTGTCCTTTTAGATCTTAGTGCAGCTTTTGATACTATTGATCATAATATTCTACTTGATAGATTAGAACACTATGTTGGACTTAATGGAACTTCGTTGCAGTGGTTTAGATCTTATTTATCTGATAGGTTCCAGTTTGTTCATGTAAATGATGAGTTTTCTTTTAGCTCAAAGCTTAGTCATGGAGTTCCACAGGGATCTGTGCTAGGCCCTACTCTTTTTAGTTTATATATGCTTCCGTTAGGCAACATTATTAGAAAGCACTGTATACATTTTCATTGTTATACAGATGACACACAATTATACCTGTCAATGAAGCCAGATGATACTAATCAATTAGCCAAGTTAGAAGCCTGTCTTAAGGAAATTAAAGCTTGGATGACTTGTAATTTCCTGCTATTAAATTCAGATAAGACTGAAGTCATTCTTGTTGGTCCAAAAAACCTTAGAAATTCCTTTCCAAATCAAACTTTCAGTTTGGATGCAGTTACTCTTTCTCTTAATAGCTCTGTGAGGAACCTTGGAGTTATTTTTGATCAGGATTTGTCCTTCAATTCACATATTAAATTTGTTTCTAAGACTGCCTTCTATCATTTGCGTAATATTGCCAAGATTAGGAGCATCTTGTCTCAGAGTGATGCTGAGAAGCTGATCCACGCTTTTGTTAGCTCGAGATTAGATTATTGTAATTCTTTATTATCAGGCTGTCCTAAAACATCTTTAAAAAGTCTTCAGCTGATCCAAAATGCTGCAGCAAGAGTTTTAACAGGTACTAGAAAGAGAGATCATATCTCTCCGGTTCTGGCCTCCCTTCATTGGCTTCCCATAGAGTTTAGAATTAAGTTTAAAATCCTTCTTCTTACTTACAAAGCTTTAAACAATCAGGCTCCTTTTTATTTAAAAGATCTGATACTACCGTATCATCCTAACAGAGCACTACGCTCCCAAAATGCAGGATTACTTGTAATACCTAGAATCTCCAAAAGTACAATGGGAGGCAGAGCCTTCAGTTATCAAGCTCCTCTCCTGTGGAATCAGCTGCCAATCTGGATTCGGGAGTCAGACTCGATCTCTGTTTTTAAGAATAGGGCTAAAACCTACCTTTTTGATATAGCCTACAATTAGGGAGGGATCATGTGTTTCTGAACCCTCCCTTAGTTATGCTGCTAATAGGTTTAGTCAGCCGGGGGACCTCCAGTAATGCACTGGGCCTCACTCCTTTCCTCACTCTCTATGAAATATTTTTTTTTTTTGCTGGTCATTAACATTTGTTTGTTCTCTCCCATAGATTGAGTCCCCATCGTGCTGTTTGCTCTCTACATGTCTGTTCTTTTCTTCTTCTCTATCCCCTCACCCCCCAGCCAGTCGCAGCAGATGACTGCCCCTCCCTGAGCCTGGTTCTGCTGGAGGTTTCTTCCTGTTAAAAGGGAGTTTTTCCTCTCCACCGTCGCCAAGTGCTTGCTCACAGGGGATCGCCTGATTGCTGGGGTCTTTCTGCAACTGTGGGGGTCCCCCCTACAGTTGATAGTGCTATGAGATGACTGTTGTTGTGAAATGGCGCTATATAAATAAAGTTGAATTGAATTGAATCTTTTCTGGATTTATAACTGAACTATTAAAGTAATATGAATGACTGACTATGATTATTCTTCTATCAGGTGTGGATAACGTGCTTAAGAGCACACATCAAGTGGCTCTAACAATGCAGCTGCTGAAGAATCTAGACATCAGGCCACAGTCGATGTATCGACCACAAGGAGTTCCCATTGAGCCAGTAACCCTTTTCCAAAAGATGGGAGTGGGACAGCTGGATTTATACATTCTCAACCCGGGCAAAAACAGTCAGGAGTACCAGACATTCATGCAAAACTGGCCCGATGGGGTATCAGTGGCATCTAAATCCCAAACTCTCCCTCTCACAGCCCTCGCATCTGTGTCTGCCCTGCTTGTGTGGCATCCAGCATGCCCCCAAGAAAAGGTGGTCAGGGTACTTTTCCCTGGCGTTACCCCACAGGTGAAGCTTCTCCAGGGCTTGGAGAAGCTGAAGGGGCTGGCTTTCCTCCAGAAACCCACAATGACAACTGGAGAACTAGAGAGGCTTGGGGAGGACAGAAAAACCAAGAGGACGGACAGCCTGGACAGTGCCAAGTCACAGGGGAAGGAGGGGGTGCCCAAGCATGGAAATGGATTTAAAGAGGAGGGTAAAGATGCATCGTTGAAGGGAAAGGGGAAACCAGTGAATGGATTTAATACAAGAGATACTGATAAAACCAAAATCAAAGAGACAGGAGGCAAGCATAAAGTAGCGGACAAGAATACTTCAAAGAAAGGTGGATGGAAAGATGGGAAAAAGGAGGAAAAGATTGGAAACAAAGAGGGAAGCAGCATTACAAAGAATGATCCAGTGAGAAAGGACAGCATCCCCTCCAAACCAAAGAATGAAAATAAAACAAAGCTCAAAAAGGAAGTGAAGAATGACTCTAAAACAGGGGAAAAGAAAACACGAAAGTCAGCGGGAAAGGAGGCAATTGATGACAAGAAAGTACATGTAAACACTGAATTGTCCACTAACACCTCAGCAAAACATGGCACTGAGGCTGTATCAAAAATATCTGAGCTGGAGTGCCCTGTTACAGAGCAGCAAGATGAAAAAATGGAAACAGAGACAGAGGAGAACCCCTGTGGCTCCAAAATGTCTACCCCTGAGGATATGACAGCTGATTTTCTGAGGCTTCGCGAAGAAACCAAGCTGGAGAAGGCACAGGAGGAAAGTACAGATAAAAGAAAGCAGGAAAGTAGTGAGACAGGAAATGCAAAGAGCCTTGGAGGGCAGACTGAAAAAGAGGCGTGTAATGAAATGGCTGACAAATCAGTGGAAGAAGTAGAAGGTGGTGCAGGGACAATTGGGGTAAAGAGAGGTGATAATGGAGTGAAGCATATGCCAGAGACAGGGGGGAAAGTTGATGTAGCCCTGCAGAAAACTGTTGCAGACAAGCCTGGAAACGCCACTAAACCCGCAGAGGTTGTAGGATTCCCATCTCCTTCGACCAAGGCACCAAAGAATGAGCGTGCAGTCCAGCTAGACTTGACCCCGACGGAGTACACCCTACTGGATGGCGCTTTGAAGTACACCAGCCCCTCGCAGTCTCCTCCAGAGAACCGGACTGCAAACAGCCCAGATGAGGAGACCATGGAGCCAGCCTCCCCTGACTCTCGGCCCAACAGTGCAGGGCACACTCCTTACTGTCTGTCCCCAGATGATGTGTGGTGCAACAGGGCCACTCTCAGCAGGCTGCAGGCCCAGATGAGTGACTCAGATTTAGCCGATGTCAGCCAACCAAATGGATCATCCAAGCAGAGTGAGGGGCAGCCAAACCAGACCAAAAATACTCCCGAGAGCCACACAGCCACCAGAGAGAAGCATCTAAGTTTCCTTCCTCTGGGTACATTAAAAGAAGGATCTTCCGACCCTTCTCCATCTTTTGCTACCACCACTACGCACTCCATGCCAGCAGAGGTGAGCTCACCTCAGTCCACAGAAGTAGATGAATCGCTGTCCATGTCCTTCGAACAAGGAGCGGCCACTGGGAGCCAGAGAGAGGGAGACGACAGCGTCTACCTCTCCCACTCCAATGGAGGTCATTTCGTGGGAGTGTCTTTACCAATGAAAAAGCCACCCAGATCTTTAGGTCAGGGTTCAGAGATGGGAAAACCTCTTGCTCCCAGTACACTTCGTTTTGAGGCCTCAGCCCATGACGTGGACTTATGCCTGGTTTCTCCTTGTGAGTTCAAACATTTTAAACCACCTGAGTCCAGCTCAGGAGCTAGTGATATCTCCAGGGGATCCTATACTCCACATCATCATGGGAACAATAATAACAATCTCAAAGACATGTCACCTAGTGAATCAAATTTCCCTGTATGCACTGAGGACTGCCCGTCAACCACAGCAGATGGAGTTCTGGACTCGGACGATGATGAGTCTTGTAGTGAGCCATCCAACTCCCCATGCGATCTGCCCCCTCGCCTGCCCCCGGATCCTCTTCCAGCCCCTTTCAGGGATAGTCCGCCACTGTCTCCACATCCTGAGACCTCCATGCCGGTCCCTCAGTCTGAGTCTGACGCTCATGGGAAGAGAGCTAAAGCCAGTGGCATGCGAGGGAAAAAAATGGCAGGGGTGAGCTGGTCCTGATAACAGAAAATCTTATAATGTTTAGATCATTTATGACACATTCAAGCTCATATACTGTTGTAATGAAATTTGCAACCGTTTATAGATAAGACTGCAACTGGTGTTACATTTTATTGGTAATATTGTTTGTCTCATAGCAAATTGTAAAAACACTTACTGGGATTTTAACACAGGTGCTACACTTGTAATTTGTGCAGAAGATTTTATACATTGATAGAAAATCAGAATAATTTTACCATCCAAACTGTAAAAAAATGAATACCTTAAGTTTGCTTTTAATGCTTTCACTTCACTGAGCGCAATAAGAAAACATGGTAGCACTTTATAATACAACCTGCAAATAACAGTATGATTATAGTGTAAATAGAGTCTAACTATGCTTTAAGTTCTGTGTAAGTAGTATAGAAGACCATTGAAAGTAACCTGTATGTAATTAGAAAATACCCTGTTAGTATGTTGTAAGTAGATAATATATAGTAAATATAGTGTACGTGTGTTGTACCTACACAGTATTTACAGGTGGATTGCACTGACTTTAATCTGACATTACTACATATTTACATGACACTTCCTACATACTTACAGGTACTTATGGAGTACTTACACCCTACTACAGTGAAACTGCACAATAATTACAATGTTCTTACAACATTATTACACTGTATAAGCAGTAATGTAAAGTGCAACCAAAAGCGTTTTTTAAAAAAAATATTTTTTCCCTAGGTTATTGAGGGTCCCATGAAATCTATATCAGGGAAGAGTAGGCCAACAAGCCAAAGTGGAGTCACAAAGGGGGGCATCTCTTCTGCTCGTACGTCTTCCTTTCGCTCGGCACCAGCAAAAACTTCATCCACTCCAGGTATGGACTTGCTATGAAATGTGGACTGTATTAAACAGATTTTCATTCAGTTGCTCTTTCCATTTACTTTCTGAGCTTTTCTCTGTCACAGGCCTTAAGTCTACCTCTGTTAGTGAGTTAAGTGTGTATGTGGACCTGGCCTACCTTCCCTCTGGAGCCTCCTCTCCCACAGTCAATGTGGACTTCTTCAGGTGTGTTCGCTCCTCGTGCTACATCATCAGTGGAGACAGTCCAGAGCGGGAGGAGCTAATGAGGCAAACGCTGGACAGTCTGCTGGAAGGAAAGACCACCTGGCCTGATGCCATGCAGGTAGAGGCTCTGAAAAACTGAGCTTTCAGCTGGTTCAGGAGAAGCTATGCATGTGTATCATTTGAAGAATGGGCTGAGGCTAATCTATGATCCTAACAGCAAATCTCATACAGAGTGCATTAAGCCTGCCTACAATTGTTTCTACCCTGCAAGCCACTTTTCAGTCACCTTTATACCAGCGCCTCATTTTCCTGTTGTTTGTAAATCTAGTGTAATGTTTGTATTTGTACACAGTGTTGGCATTCGTCTTGTCCCTTTATTTCCAACATACATTAACAGAGTCATGAGAGTTGTATTACTCCCAATTATAATCTCACTTCATTTTGACAAAATGACATAGTGTGTAAACAAGCTATTTGTAGTTTTCAATTAATTTTAACTATCAAGACCAGGTGGAAGCAGTGTGGACAAAATAAACTGCAATCCCAATCACTCCATTGAGTCACTTCACAGCCAGTTTGGCAGAAAATGCGATCTGCCATCCTTCTCAAAAGTGAATGACATTAATAAAGCTTCAGTTCTCTTTGTGACCACAAGTTAATTCAATTAATTAAGTTAGTTCCTTTCCACAACTTGAGGGATGGGGCGGCACCTGTCTGTGTTTCTACCACAAGATATCCAATCCACATGGTATCCATGATCCCAATAATCCCTCCTGCTGTTGAGGAGCCTGCTGGACGGCGAACCCTGGTGGCTTGTTCAGGCTGAGTCTGGCCAGGTCCAGCTGGCATAAACCCAGTTGCCAAGCACTTCATCGACTGCCTGCCTGGCTCCAGAGTGGGGTCCTTGTAACCCCATAACAGTCAGGGTGCACTACACACCGTTAAGTGCGGGTGTGAGGCTGAGATAAAACAACTGTGTCTGAGGGAACGCAACAGAGACTTGAATGGCGATTAACCCAGTGACCCCGATACCAGTCAGGTCAAAAAAGGCTTGATCTGATACATGAGATTGGATCAGGACATTCCTAATCCTTGCTGTAACCTTTTCATGGGGATTCCACTTGTTAGTCTGGCCCGTCACCCACGACCAGTTTACCTTAGGAGACCCTACCAGGGACAAGTTTCCTCGACAACATAGCTATTGGGACCATTAGGATCTTGTTTTTCAACCAGGGGTCCAAGGACACCAGGGGATCTCTGAGGGAACGTTTAGGGGCCCTCATGAAATTGTCTAATTTCACTTCTTAATTGGTCCAAAAAATTGCAAATAATTTGCTATTGTTGTGCATGGGTGCCTGTAGTGGCTCTTCCATGTCAGTAGGTAGCAGTATGAATGCAAAAATAATGGCTACCATCTTCTTTTTCCTGTTCTTCATGTGTTTTACTGTGTTAATGACCTTGTTAAGAGGTGCTAGGGGCCACAGTGACTATGAGGAGGGGATGAAAAGTTCATAGCGGTCAAATCTGACCAAATGTGGTTTATCTTTCAACACAGTTTCCCCTTCAGTCCACACACTTCTTCTATTAGTGGTGCAGCGCTTGGATCCCTGCAGTTGAAAAATAAACCACATTTGGTCAAGTCTGACCACGTTGAACTTCCCCCCACCCCCCATAGATAAATAGTAAATGGCATTCACTTATATAGTGCTTTTTTCTCATCTCTGCATGACCAAAGCACTTTACCACTCTGTTATGCACTGTTTTTTGCAATGTGAGGCACTCATTCCCAAGAGTTTACCAGCAGATCTAGCTCCTGTGTTGGATCATGTTTTGCATATGGTAAACTCTGTAAAGACACGACCTCTGAAAAGCCACATATTTACATCTTTATGTGAGGAAATGGGAGTGACGCATAAAACCTTATTGCTGCAAACTGAGGTCCGATGGGTGTCGCGTGGCAAAGTGCTTGCCCTGTGCACGAGCTTTTTTCATTCTGTAACATTTTTGGCTGGTGGAGTTCCCCCAGATTTTTTCAATGCAAAAAGGGCTCCTTGGCTTAAAAAAAGTTTGAAAAACACTACATTAGGGCATGCCAGCGTTATATAATTTTAATTGTAACTTTGTTCTTGTGGGTATATGTCTTTGTCATGCAAAAAACAATTTCAGTCATATATGTAATTTTAAAACCAAACGAAGTGATTGGCTCTAATCACAGCTCAGGAATGTGAGGAAATCAATGATTTTAAAAAAACAAGTACAGAGTTGGATTATAGTATTTTTTTTTTTTTTGAGTCATGAAGGATTGAAATTGCCTTTTTTATGTCTGCAGGTGACGGTGATCCCTACCTTCGAGTCCATGGCGATGCAGGAGTGGTACCAGCAGACACTAGACAGACAGCGAGAGCTGGGCATCACCGTCCTGGGATCGAATAGTACTGTTGCTATGCAGGATGAGACCTTCCCTGCCTGCAAGATAGAGTTCTGAAGCAGAACAGATGAAGATGAAGAATGGAAAATAAGCAGAAGAATGAAGTGGAATGTGATTGTGAGTGAGAAACAGTGAGGGCAGAAGGAGTGAAAATGATTCTAAGAAGATGTACATACAACTCCTTCTGCAAGCAGTCGAGCTCACAACATCACAACTGAACACTTATTCCCAAGGTGAAGAACATGCACAGAAGTGACTTCTTTGACCCATGACCCTGTGCACAACAGGCGAGGGGCTCATATTGGCTGCTAGAGAAGCATGTCAGGCTGCAGGCATGTAGATTATCATGAAATCTGATGTTGTAGATTACCCAAATTTGCATAAAGGAGGTTAAAGCCCTATATGTGAAGCCTTATTTGGCCAAAATATTGTTGTCTGTGTTAGCATCTGGGGTTGTTTGGCTGCTTTTAATCCAACACACTTGAGAGGGGATTAAAACAAAGAAAGTGAAAGTACTAATTGCATTGCATTGCTTTAATTTTTTTATTAGATTGCTTGAATATTTTATTTTTATGCAAGTCCTAAAATGTATTTCTAAGATGCTTCTATTTCAAGTTTGCAGCCTGGTTTGTGTTGTGAGCACTGTGAGTACATGAAGTGGGTTGTGCTATGTAAAGCACCTGTTTTAAAAAGTATTGTGCTGCTGTGACTTCAGTGTGAATCAGTACTGTGTGACTGTCTGCAAACAGTCAGTCATAATCACTGAATATGAGATTAGTGGCAGCAAGTGATCAAAGACTACCAGCAGGGATTAGAGCAACAGATTAAATTTAAAAGCATTACAGCAATCACGTTATTATGAATGGTGATACAGTTGTCATTGGTTAAAAGTGCTTAAAACGATGCTCATCTGGAATAACACTGATATTATGCACCATATGAAGTCCAAGATAATGGTAATGTCCAAATATAGTTAAATTTAATTGAATATAATATGACAGAGTAGAATAATAGAATAGATTTTTCTTCACATTGCAAAGAAAATAATCAAGCATCCCACCATAGTGCTGCTTTTACAGCTTTAGTATTTTTTCTTGTCAAAGCCCAGGTAGGACTTTGGCAAAATTGTAGTTAAAAACATTAAAATGTCTAATATACGTTACTCCTCTGAAGAGGAACTGAGCTTATGCACTTCCTCTAGGCTTTTTTGTGGGTTTGCAAAAATGTTTCTCTTGACAGGAAACTTCCAAATGCCAACTGGGCTGCATGTTCACTCAGCAGCCACTACATTTCACTGAAACTTGAGTGTCCAAAAGTCACACCCAGTTTCTTTAAAGGTTCCATATTGTGCATGTTCCAGGGATTAATTTTAGTTTTGACACCCGTAAGGACATTTACTGTAGATGTAGTGTTGTTAAACAAGTGAAGGTGGGGATTGTTGATTTGAGACATCATAAAACTAGTAAAATCCACTCAGTTCTTTAAGAGTTAAACAAATAAAGGCAGTCTGTATTTCTTTGTAAAGTGAGAGTTTTAATATTTTAAAGGTCCCATTCACTGCCTTTTTCCCACATTTTGACAGCTTCCACAGGTCTTGATGAAATTTTCCTGACATATTTTGGTCAAATATCCTTAAATTATTTAATTATTGCAGCCTTCCTCAGAACAGATGGTTTCAGTACATGTCTCTTTAAATCCCTAGGGTTGCACTTAGCTCCACCCACCCTCTTACATCATTATTGCTAATCTTAGCTGGCTAGCTTTTATATCGCATTGACCCTGAGCCAATTAACGTAATTTTTTCTTTAAAGAATGAATAAAATAATGCATAACTGATGGACAGGGATGTGTGGTTTCAGTGGTCGATAGGATATGAGCGGTTCCTGGAGTATAATAAGCACGGAAACATTGGTAAATGAGTGGCTAAACTACCTAGTTTCTGCTAGCCGCTGACTGCCTAAGCTAATGCTAACAGATCAATGTGGCATCACATTAAAAATATAACAAAATAAGCCAAAATGACAAGATATGTTATCTACTGTGGATTAGTGAACCAGGTGGAAATGGGGATGTTTACTTGGGTGGCTGAAATCAGAGAAAAATAACAGTATCAACAGTGCGTGGTAAATTAACTCCCAAGTTGGACCCTGCACTGTTAGTTCTGAATGCCTTTGTTAACAGACAGACAGCTAGGCTGGCCATTGTAACAAATAGTGCAGCGGGCGGGATCAAAGCTGAATTTCCCATTTCTTGATGTACAGGAAAAAAAACCCAGAAGAGTGACATTGGCTGGTCACAGCCAGAATTGATATAAAAGTTTTTAAGCAAAGTGTGCATTTTGATTTTCGATTATCACATGACCAATAGATCCATTTCAGAAGGTTAAAACCTACAAAAACACAATTTTTCAGTGAATGGGACCTTTGATCATATTCATGTGACTCATGGATGTATTTTATATGGAAAAAAACCATGAAAACACAATTTTGCACAATATGGGACCTTTAAGCATGTCTTTTTTCTTTGTTAAATGTAATTTATCATCTTTCATTATTTGAGTATGTAGTTGATTTATAAAATAATGTTTAAGATTTCATTTAATTCCACATACTGGTAAGGAATTATTGCAATTTCATTAGTGGAAATTTTTATATGTGAAAGAATGCATTTTGATTTCCTGTTTGATCTTTATTACAAAGTTTAAAAGTTTAATCCCCCTGTCAGGATACACATGAATGGAGACCACATAATGTGTAAGAATAATTATGTAAATTTTATAAAGTTTTGCCTTTAGGTCACATGAATGTGCATGCTGCATACAGACCTTCACCAAAGCACGCGATCATAGTGACAGAGGTGTCAATTTTCTTCTGTGCCCAAATGCTGCCATCAAAATCTAAAATCCTCAAAATCTTTTTTTTTTGTAAATGATGTATATGCACTAAAAATTCTCATAGATTTGTATCATTGTACCTGCAACAAACAGTGCACATTTGCCCCCCCCCCCGACCTATTTTCTGCAAATGGGTGCCAGTTTGAAGGATTTTGAGGGACCAGACGGTCAAATAATCGACTACTTGAACCCCACATTAGCCGAGAGAATTGTAACTAAGTGTATGTGTCCAGCATGTGTATAATGTGTCCTGTACGTTTTTTTTCATTCATGATATTCATGAAGAAAGAGAGCAACTAACTGGAGGGTGGTGGTGGGAAGTGAATGAAAATAGTAAATTTTGCTGTGTAATATCTGTATGTGCATACAGTAAACATGTAAAGTGTGTGTATTTTGTGGTGGTGGTGGGGGTGAAATGTTAATAAAGAATGTGCATTGCCATTCATGTGTTTGTGAAAGTTGATTCTTAGTCAACCTGCGCCCCCTGGTGGGACCAGCGATGGACCCACTTCATTTTGCCTACCAGCATGACATCAGGGTGGAGGATGCAGTGATCTTCCTCCTACATCATTCCCTGTCCCACCTGGATAAGCCCGGGAGCACTGTGAGGATCATGTTCTTTGATTTCTCCAGTGTTTTCAACACCATCCAACCAGTGATTCTGAGGGACAAGCTGCTGTGTGCAGGGGTGGACCAGCACCTGTCATCGTGGATCCTGGACTACCTCACAGACCGACCACAGTTTGTGAGGACCCGGGACTGTGTGTCTGACACCATCATCTGCAGTACAGGGGCCCCCCAGGGAACAGTTCTGGCTCCCTTCCTGTTCACCCGCTACACTGCTGACTTTTCACACAACACACCACACTGCCATCTACAGAAGTCCTCTGGTGACTCTGTGATTGTTGGCCTCATCTCCGAGGGGGATGACATGGAGTGCAGAGGACTTATCCAGGACTTTGTGGGCTGGTGCCTGCAGAACTGCCTCCAAATCAATGTGAGGAAAACTAAAGAACTGGTGGTGGACTGCCGCAGGCGTGGACAACCCACCACAGCACTGGTAAACATCCAGGAAACAGACATTGAGATGGTGGCATCTTAAGTACCTGGGTGTTCACCTGAACAATAAACTGGACTGGACACACAACACCAACGTGTTCTACAAGAAGGGGCAGCGCAGGCTGTTCCTCCTGAGGAGACTCGGGTCTTTTGGAGTGCGGGGGGCACTCCTGAAGACCTATGATTCTGTGGTGGCATCAGCCTTTATGTATGGAGTGGTCTGCTGGAGCAGTGACATTACGGCAGCCGACAGGAAGGGATTAAACAGGCTGATCAAAAAAGCCAGCTCTGTTCTGGGGCAATGCCTTGACCCAGTGGAGGAGAGGGGAGAGAGGAGGACAGTGGCTAAGCCGTCATCTCTGCTGGAGTCCGAGTCCCACCCCCCATGCGGGACACACTGAATGCACTGAGGAGCTCATTTAGTGGTAGGCTGTGCCGTCCTAAGTGCTTGAGGGAGAGGTTCTGCAGGTCCTTCCTACCTACAGCTGTCAGACTGTATAATCTCAATACTGCTCATAGAGGCCGTACTAAATGTCACAACTCTGCACAATAGATGTAGCATCCAGTCAATATCGAGAAGGCCAGAACTGATGGTTAAATGACTTTATTGCCGTTCTTCATGTCATCAACCAATTTACAACTTTTACAATAAACATTTTCTGTACAATCACCAACCTTGTTCCCCTATCGACTGAAGCTAAAATCTTTGCCGTTTTAATCCTTTTCCGTGGTCTTTTCTCCGTTTTGCCCTTAACCTTTTCTTGCTTTACTTTGCGTCTTTCTTTTGTACGTCACGTTGATTTCCGCTACCTTACTTCCGCTCACGAGGAAGTTACCAAAATAAAAGCATATCCTTGCACCATAATTACTAAACATGTAAATAGAGCTAACCTTACTTTGTCTACTTACTTTGTCTTTGCCGTGCCTTATTTTACCATCTGCCACACTGGTGACCCCGACGTGATTTGAACACGCAACCCCCACCCCTCGTGAGGGCAGATGAATAAACACCCTTTTAAACTTCAGTTCGCCGTGCCTTATTTTACCTTCCGCCACACTGGTGACCCCGAAAGAAAGAACATGCTGATGACGAACGAACGCAGCACCCGGCGGTGACTCCGACGACAAGCGAACGCAGCAGCCTGATGCAAATGGACTGCCTGTGGAGAGCGTGAAATGAAGAGGCTGAATTTATTTCTCAATTCAGGTTTATTGATGATCTCACATCTCCAGCATTCTCTCAACGGAAAAGAGATCGAACTACCCCAAACCCCCACTTTTATACCTGGGACATCAAAGAACAGAATCACATTGTCATCAAACCCCACCATTGACAATAACTCTCCCCCAAGTCCCTTCTTCCTCCGTCTGACCCCAGGAGGTCAGGAAGTCTTTTCAGAGTCCTCACCAAAGGCACCTCCACCTCCTGCTGTTATCCCCAGGAGGTCCAGACATATTGTTCCTTCAAAGACGTGAGGTTACAAAATACATATGCAGTCTTAAGCATCTCAATCACTGTGCTATACATATGCAGTCAAAATATGTGTGCCACATACCCCCCCCCCCAAACGTCGAAGAATGAAACAATACAGCATAGTCCACACAACATGATAAAACCACACATTAGTCCATATGCCGTCTGGGCTTCAAACGTCTTCCAAACTTGCTGTAAGCGGGCTTCGCAGGCCCAGCGGCGCCATCTTGTAGTGAATCTGCTAACTGAGGATGTGAACCGTTAGTTGATCCCTGCGGGGGCTCCAGGACATGCTTCCTGTGGGGTCTGCCACGTCGAGGAACCCTCGCCACTCGTACAGACTCGTCGTTCATCACAAAAGCAGGCTTTAGTCTGTCTATACTTATTGTTTCCCTCCTATCCCCCAAATCTAGCACAAAATGCTTATCACCTGTTTCCAGCACCCTATATGGGCCATCGTAAGGTGGGCGCAGGGCTGGGCGCTGAGCCTCGTGCCTGACAAAAACAAATTCGGCATTTTTTAATGATTTGGGTACAAAAACACGCAGAAAAGTGTGATGAACGGGGCCTGGAAGCATGTCCGCTCCCGTGCCGATCAATGACCACTGAGCAGGGGGATGCCCTGGCGCCGGATGATCTGGCAGAAACTCGCCTGGCAGCCAGAGAGGCTGCGCAAAAAACAACTCCGCTGGGAAGGCTTTTAAGTCCTCTTTCGGCGCAGAACGCAACCCCAATAAAACCCATGGTAGTCTGTTCACCCAATTTGCATCCGTAAGCGACGCTCTGAGGGCTGCCTTCAATGATCTATGAAAACGCTCGCATAAACCATTAGCCTGGGGGTGGTAAGCGGTAGTGCGGTGAATTGTCGCACCTAAGCTGTGGGCTCAGACACAAATTGAGGTCCCCTGTCGGACGTAATATCCGACGGAACCCCGAAACGCGCTACCCAAGCCGTCAAAAATGCGCGGCCACCTCTGCAGCCGTGGTTGATGCCAGTGGGACCCCTTCCGGCCAACGCGTGGTTCGGTCCACCATTGTCAAAAGATGTGTGAAGCCCTGCGACGACGGTAGGGGGCCCACGAGGTCGACATGCACATGATCAAACCTCTTGGCCGGGATGTGAAATGGCTCTAAGGGGGCTTTTGTGTGCTTGTGAATTTTGGCCCGCTGGCAAGCCATACAGGCTCTTGCCCACTCTTTCACGTGCTTGTGCAGGCTCGGCCAAACAAACTTTTCCGCCACCATTTTCACAGACGCGTGCACCCCCGGGTGTGCCAGGGAGTGAATCGAGTCAAAAACGCGGTGGCGCCAAGCGGCCGGTACTACCGGACGCGGTCGCCCGGTAGAGACATCGCAGATTGGGGGGGCATACCATTTTGGAGGCTCCTGCTCTCCAGCCTTAACCCTGTTGGTCCAGACTGGAGCGCGCACACGTCCGCATCGCTACCCTGATCCACTGCCATGGCTGCATAATCTGTCCCCATGTGAACTGGGGCCGCGTGCGCTTCCGCGCTGCTATTTTGCTCTGCGGCTGTGGTAGTATAATCTACCTCTGCACGGACTGGTGCTGTTACTGCGTGAGAGAGGCAGTCTGCCACTACATTGAGTTTACCCGCTACGTGTTGAATATAAGTAGTAAATTCCGAAATTGCGGCCAGCTGCCTCTGCTGCCGGCCCGACCAAGGTTCCGAAATTTTGGCCATCGCAAAAGTGAGCAGTTTGTGGTCGACAAACGCGGTGAAACGCCGACCTTTCAGCCAGAATTGGAAGTGGCGAATGGCTAAGTGGAGCGCTAACAGCTCCCTGTCAAACGCGCTGTATTTTCGCTCGGCCTCGCGCAAGGATCTGCTGAAAAAGGCCAGTGGCTACCAAACCCCGGCAACGTGCTGCTCCACAACCGCCCCATGGCCAAATCTGACGCATCAGTGGTGAGCGCTATGCGGGCCGTTGGGTCTGGATGAGCTAACAACGCAGTGTCTGCAAGGGCTTTTTTCACCTCCGCGAATGCGCGCTCCCGCTCCGGGGACCATTCGATTGCATTGGAGGGTTTTTGCTTTTTAAGTGCGGCATATAGTGGTTGCATGAGCTGCGCTGCTTGGGGGAGGAAACGGTTATAAAAATTCACCATTCCTAAAAACTCCTGTAGTGCTTTGACCGTTTGTGGCCGGGGAAAATCTGCCACTGCGCGCATTTTGTCCGGTAGCGGAACCGCCCCTTCTGGGGAGACGCGGTGCCCCAAAAAATCGATCTGCGCCACCCCGAACTGGCACTTAGCTGGATTGATTATTAACCCATGCTCTCCCAACCTCCGAAAAACTGCTGTGAGGTGTTTTTCGTGTTCCTCTTCGGATGTGCTGGCAACCAAAATGTTGTCCAGATAGACGAACACAAAAGGGAGATCGCGTAACACGGCATCCATCATGCGCTGGAAGGTTTGCGCGGCACCTTTGAGGCCAAATGGCATGCGTAAAAACTCAAAAAGTCCAAACGGGGTTATCACCGCTGTTTTGGGAATGTCCTCAGCGCGCACTGGGACTTGATGATAGCCGCGGACCAAGTCTATTTTAGAAAAAACGCGCGCCCCCGCCAGATGTACTGAAAAATCCTGAATATGTGGAATTGGGTAGCGGTCATGCACTGTAGCGTTGTTTAACCTGTGGAAGTCACCGCAAGGTCTCCACGAGCCGTCAGCTTTAGGGACCATGTGCAGTGGGGAAGCCCATGGGCTGTTTGAACGGCGGATGATGCCCAACATTTCCAGGTTGGCGAACTCCTCGCGCGCTATGGACAGTTTAGCTACATCCAAGCGCCGAGCTTTCACAAAGACGGGGGGGCCAGTGGTAGTGATAAAGTGCTCCACCCCGTGTTTCGCAACTGTTGCCGAAAAGGTGGGAACTGTGAGTGCTGGAAACTGTGTGAGGTGTGCGTGAAACTTACCGCCTGCTGTGGCGACGTTGGTCTGTGCTGGTGGCGGGGACACTCGAGCTGCACAAGGAATGAAGTAAAAGGAGAGTGCATTAACTAGGCGCCTATTGGCAAGATCAACTAACAACCCATGTGAGCACAGAAAATCAGCACCTAACATGTTGAAACTCACCGCCGCTATAATAAAAGTCCATTCATAAGTGCGGCCATGCAAGGACAGAAGCAGAGTCCTTTCACCGAAGGTCTTAATGCTCGAGCCGTTCGCCGCTGTCACTCCGTCACCACGGGGACCTGCCAGCCGGTCAGCGTAGGTTGGGGTGATGAAACTCACTTGGGCGTCCGTGTCCACGAGGAAGTGCTGCCCAGAGCGCGCATCCGTGAGGTAGAGCAGCTTGTTCCGCTCGCCGAGGGCCGCTGCTGCTAACGACTCCCGGTCCTGGCGTTTCCCGAACTCTTGAACTGGCATGGCGGTACACACTTGCGCGCCCTTTCTGCGAAACGCCGATGGTAAAAGCAGAAGTCGTCTCCTTCGCTGCGTCGGGACCTCGCTGCTGCCATTGTTGGTGGGATCGATTCCGCCACCTCTGGCCCACCACTGCTCCCAGTTGCTGCGCCGAGGTCTGCCGCTGCTGCGGTGGCCACATGCTCCTCGCTGGAGTCGAGGATCCGCTGCGCTTCTCGGGCCAGCGCGCGGAAGTCCCGCTGGGTCACGAAATGAGTGCCTGCCAGGGTCGCCCTCGTCTGCGATGGAAGGGTTCTCAGGAAGATGTGCGTGAAGAGGAAATCATCGTTGTCTGTGCCCCTCAGCTGCAGCATGTCTTCCATCAGGTCGACAGGCTTGCGTCCTCCCAAGTCGTGTAGAGCTAGGAGCTTCCTAGCTCTCTCCTCGGCTGAGGGCGTGAAACACTGAATGAGGGCAGCTTTCAGCCCGCTGTATTTGTCGCCAGCGGGCGGTTGCTGCACCAGGCTCCGCACGTGTCGAGCTGTGCGGTTGTCGAGCTTGGCGATGACGTGGTAGAATTTTGTGTCATCTGCTGTTATTCCCCCGAGTGCGAACTGGGCTTCGGCCAGGAGGAACCACGAGTCTGGGTTGTCCTGCCAGAACTCTGGTAGCTTGACCGAGACCGCGCTTGCTCGAGCGGTCCCTGACGAGTCTGGTTCGGGGGAATCGTCTCTGGTCATTGTACGTCTTAGGTCACCAATGTGGAGAGCGTGAAATGAAGAGGCTGAATTTATTTCTCAATTCAGGTTTATTGACGATCTCACATCTCCAGCATTCTCTCAACGGAAAAGAGATTGAACTACCCCAAACCCTCACTTTTATACCTGGGACATCAAAGAACAGAATCACATTGTCATCAAACCCCCCATCGATAATAACTCTCCCCCAAGTCCCTTCTGACCCCAGGAGGTCAGGAAGTCCTTTCAGAGTCCTCACCAAAGGCCCCTCCACCTCCTGCTGTTATCCCCAGGAGGTCCAGACATATTGTTCCTTCAAAGACGTGAGGTTACAAAATACATATGCAGTCTTCAGCATCTCAATCACTGTGCTATACATATGCAGTCAAAATATGTGTGCCACACTGCCCTCCCTTCTGCTACAGGGAGACCTCGACGCAGAGCCACCATCAGGCGAACTCTCCGGAGATCATCCACGACCGGGAAGGCTGCAGAAAGCGTCATGGTGCGCCTCTCGCCTGAGATCGGGACATCCACGCTGAGACCGGCCAAGGGACAAAAAGCGTCTACTCCCTCTCACCGCTCCTCCGCATCCACACGAGCCCGAGGGATAAAGATCGTCTACTCCCTCTCACCGCTCCTCCGCATCCACATGAGCGCGCACGCACCTCGTCCTTTCTCCACATCGGCGACCTCCAGGGCCGGACGGAGAACGCAGCGCGTGGACCAGAACACACCATGACCCGGCACGAGTAAATGACAGCTACAGCCTGAACAGGGATGACCATCGGCGCTGACGACGCTGATCTCCAGCAAGCTCCCTGACCCTGACTCGCCTCGACAGCGGACCTGCCATGCACAGAAGCCTCACATGAGAACAGCGCAGCTGGAAGGTACGTGGCCGCAGCGCGCGCCGCGCACCAGAGACAAGCTGGCTCTACGGACTTATACATCATCCCCCGCTGCTGCGCACACGGCTCTTCAGGGCTGCTCACACACCTGAAGCACACACGCAGCCCGCACACTGGATTTTGTATGGGTCTCAGCCACGGCGCACGATGGGAATTCACCCGTCAGCTGTCCCCGGGGGCTTTAGGGCTGCGCGCGCACCTAAAGCCAAAACGCCAAGTCCCTCACACAGCTTCAGCTCCTGTCTTTCTTCATTGCCGGACTGAATCGTGAGAGGAATCAGAGACTAATTTTTCTTCTCACAGCCGCTGTGGATCTCCGCCACGTTCAACGGGACAGCCCCTCAACATCGTGGATCCACATGCAATTTTTGCGCGGCCCAGACAACTTCGCCGTCCCGGGCCGGCACTTGCTACCCCCACCCCCCTCCCTCCACCTCCTCGGCACAGAGCCTTCCCCCAGCTCGCTTCCAAAGCCAGACTATCGAGGCCTCAGCTTCCTGCTGAGCCCTCTGGGGGGGGAGTGTATGGGTCACCCCCACAGCCTACAGACAAGCAGAGCGCTCAGCTGGAGCAATTAGCAGAACAGTGAGATCTATGGACTGTTATCAATAGGTGGAGAGGAATTCCGGCCAATAATCCTGCTATTGATTTGTGTGTCTCTAATGCAAATGTCCTTGCCTTCCTGCCGTTTACTGTGATGCTAATGTGCCATGCATGCATTGTCTAGCTGGGTATATAAAGTCAACCATATCGCTTGCTCTCTCTCTGACTACTGCTCATCTGACTACACGCATTCCCTGTTTGCTGACTAGAGACACAGGGTTTACCCCTTTGGGGTGAACCCTCGTGATGGCGGATGAATAAACACCCTTTTAAACTTCAGTTCGCCGTGCCTTATTTTACCATCTGCCACAGTGTTACTGTTGAGATTGACCAAGATAAAACATAAAATCTAACTAGAAAAGCACTCGGAGAGCGCAGACCTCCGCCAAGCGCCATAGTTCCCCCCATACAGTGTTTGTGTGTACGTTTTCCAATTCCTTGACCATGAAAACATATGACTAGCAATTGGATTGACAATGATAGGATTAGTGGTTGTGTGGAGAGTGTGAAAAGATGAGGCTGAGTTTATTTCTCAATTCAGGCTTATTAATCATTCACGTATCTCCAACATCCTCTCAAACAGAAAAGAGACCCTTCCTCCCACATCTGTCCCTTTTATACCCGGGACATCAAAGTACAGAGTCACATTGTCTTTAATCCCAAGACACAATACATAAACCCCCAGGTCTTCTCCTCTCCCCCAAAACCCTGGTGGTCAGGAAGTCTCTCAAGGCCATCTCAAAGGATCACATTTCACATCCTCCTGTTATCCCCAGGAGACCCAGACTTATTGTTCATTCTGAGACGTGGGCAACAGTAATATACATATGCAGCCTAAGCAACTCAAATATGTGTGCCACATGACTCCCCCCCCCCCCCAAACATCCAAAATGAAACAATACAACACAGTCTGCACATTATGGTAAAATCACAAACATCAGTCCAAGTGCTGTTTGGGTTTCAATCGTCTTCTGAACTTGCTGTAAGCGGGCTTTACCACTCCCGCAGCGCCATCCTGCTGTGAATCTGCTATCTGAGGATGAGAACTGTTAGTCAATCCCTTTCGGGGCTCTGGGGCATGCTCCCTGGGAGGTCTGCCGCGTCGAGGAGCTCTCGCCAACGGCACAGCCTCGTCAGCCATCACAAAAGCAGGCTTGAGTCTGTCTACGCCAATTGTTTCCCTCCTGCCTCCCAAATCTAGCAAAAAATGCTTATCACCTGTTTCCAGCACTCTATATGGGCCATCAGAATCAGAATCAGAATCAGAATCAGGTTTATTGCCATTGTTCATGTAGTACACAAACTAGGAATTTGTCTCGGTACAATGCTGCAACATTAAACATGATAAGATAAGAGAAATAAACTATACATGTAATAAAGTGTAGGATAAGATTAAGTGATACTGGTCAACAGTTAAAATATATATTAGCCAGCAGCAGATACTGTGGAGAACTATATAGTGCAGTCGGTAATGCAGGAAGAAAACAGTGATGATTGACATGAGTCTGGTTGAGCTGCTGTACATGGTGCACGAGAGTCACTTAGTGTTCAGCAGTCTAATGGCAGAGGGGAAGAAGCTGTTCATGTGACGGGAGGTTTTAGTCTGGATGGACCGAAGTCTTCTACCAGAGGGGAGGGGGGCAAACAGTACATGACCAGGGTGTGAGGGATCGGCTATGATCCGGCCAGCACGCCTCCGGGTCCTGGAGATGTACAGATCCTGGAGAGATGGGAGCTTGCAGCCGATCACCTTCTCAGCAGTGCGCACGACGCGCTGCAGCCTTAGTCTGTCCCTGGCAGTGGCTCCTGCGTACCACATGGTTATGGAGGTGGTGAGGATGGACTCGATGATGGCTGTGTAGAACTGCACTAACATCTTGGTGGGTAGCTTGAGCTTCCTCAGCTGCCGCAGGAAGAACATCCTCTGCTGGGCTTTTTTGATGAGTGAGCTGATGGTCGGCTCCCATTTGAGGTCCCTGGTGATGGTAGTGCCTAGGAAGCGGAAGGAATCAGCAGTGGTGATGGGAGAGCCTGAGAGGGTGAGGGGGGGCAGAGGAGTAGTGACTTTCCTGAAGTCTACAATCATCTCCACTGTCTTCAGAGCGTTCAGCTGCAGGTTGTTATTGCTGCACCAGGACGCCAGCTGGGCCACCTCTCTCCTGTAGGCGGACTCGTCGCCGTTGGAGATGAGCCCGATGAGGGTGGTGTCGTCCGCAAACTTGATCAACTTGACAGACTGGTGGCTGGAGGTGCAGGAGTTGGTGTAAAGGGAGAAGAGTAGGGGGGAAAGTACACAGCCCTGGGGTGATCCGGTGCTGATGCTAGTATAGTCTGAGACAGTCTTTCCCAGCCGCACATGCTGCCTCCGGTCCGTCAGGAAGTCGATGATCCACCTGCAGAGGGAGTCAGGCACGTTGAGCAGGGACAGCTTGTCCCGGAGCAGAGCGGGGCGGATGGTGTTGAATGCGGAGCTGAAGTCCACAAACAGGATCCTGGCGTAGGTTCCCGGGGAGTCCAGGTGCTGCAGGATGGAGTGGAGGGCCAGGTTGACTGCATCGTCTACAGACCTGTTGGCTCGGTAGGCAAACTGCAGCGGGTCCAGGAGAGGGGTGGTGATGGACTTGAGGTGGGACAGGACCAGGCGCTCAAAGGACTTCATGACTACAGAGGTGAGCGCTACAGGTCTGTAGTCATTAAGTCCAGTGATCCGTGGCTTCTTGGGGACAGGGATGATGGTGGAGGATTTGAGGCAGGACGGCACGTGGCATAACTTAAGGGAGGTGTTAAAAATGTCTGTGAATACAGGAGCCAGCTGTTTCGCACAGAGTCTCAGGGTGGAGGGAGACACGCCGTCTGGGCCGGGGGCCTTGCGCGGGTTCAGTCTGGAGAACTGTTTGAGCACATCCTGCTCACTGATGATAAGGGGAGGGGGGGAGGTGGGGGGGGTGCCTTAAATGAAGTAGGGAATGTGGAGGCTGTGGAGCTGGAGGGAGGGGGGGAGTTGGACACAGATGACGAGGTGTCAAAACGGGCATAGTGTTGGGACAGTCTCTGACAAAGGGCTTTGTCATCCTGACCTTTAGGAGCCTGAGGCCGATAGTTGGTGATCTGCCTCAGTCCTCTCCACACGGAAGCCGAATCATTAGCAGTGAACTGCTGCTGGAGTCTCTCTGAGTACACAGATTTAGCCCTCTTCAGCTCTCTGTTAAACCAGTATTTAACCTCCCTGTAGCAGTCCCTGTCTCCACTTTTCAGCGCTGCTTCCTTCTCCTTCCTGATCTGTCTGAGCTTAGCTGTGAACCAGGGTTTGTCATTAGAGTAACTCACCCTGGTGCGTGATGGAAGAATGTTCTCTTCACAAAAGTGGATATATGAGTTCACAGTGTCCGTGTACTCATCCAGATCATGCGTGGCTCCTTTAAGCATGCCCCAGTCAGATATTTCCATGCATGTTTCCAGCTTCTCCTCAGCATCACTGGTCCGTATCTTCGTAGTGCTCACAACAGGTTTAGTGAGCTTCAATCTCTGTCTGTATGTGGGAATGAGGTGAACCATCACGTGATCAGATAATCCCAGTGCAGCTCGAGGGACAGCGCGATATGCGTCTTTCACTGTGGTGTAACAGTGATCCAGTGTGTTTAATCCTCTGGTGGGGCATTTAATAAACTGTTTGTAGCGGGGGAGATCGTGGCTCAGATTGCACTGATTAAAGTCGCCAGCCACAATAATCAGCGAGGTCGCAGGGTTGGGCGTTGAGCATCGTGTCTGACAAAAACAAACTCGGCATTTTTTAAAGCCTTAGGTACAAAAACGAGCGGAAAAGTGTGATGAACAGGGCCTGGAAGTGTGCTCGCTCCCGTGTCGCTCAGTAACCGCTGAGCAGGGGGGCACTCCGGCGCAGGATTATCTGGGAGAAACTCCCCAGGCAGCCGAAGCGGCTGCGCAAACACCAACTCAGCTGGGGAGGCTTTTAAATCCTCTTTAGGTGCAGAACGCAACCCCAATAAAACCCACGGTAGTCTGTTTACCCAATTTGCACCCGTAAGCGACGCTCTGAGGGCTGCTTTCAATGACCTATGGAAACGTTCGCATAAACCATTAGCCTGGGGGTGATACGCGGTGGTGCAGTGGATCGTTACCCCCAGGCTGCGGGCCATCGCCGACCAAAGCTCGGAAACAAATTGAGGACCTCTGTCGGATGTAATATCCGACGGAACTCCAAAACGCGCTACCCAAGCCGTTAAAAACGCGCGCGCCACCTCCTCGGCTGTGGTTGATGCCAGTGGGACCACTTCAGGCCAACGCGTGGTGCGGTCCACCATTGTCAAAAGATGTGTGCACCCCTGTGACGGCGGGAGGGGGCCTATGAGGTCGACGTGCACATGATCGAACCTCTTAGCCGGGATGTGAAACGGCTCTAAGGGGGCTTTAGTGTGTTGGTGTATTTTGGCCCGCTGGCAAGCCATGCAGGCTCTTGCCCACTCCTTAACGTGTTTGCCCAGGCTCGGCCACACAAACTTCTCTCCTACCATTTTGACCGACGCGCGCACCCCCGGTTGCGCCAGAGAGTGAATGGAGTCAAAAACACGGCGGCACCACGCGGTCGGGACCACCGGGTGCAGTCGCCCGGTGGAGATGTCGCAGATTAGTGGGGGCATACCATTTTGCAGCACCCTGCTCTCCAGCCTTAACCCTGTTGGTCCAGACTGGAGCACGGTGGTGCAGTGGTTAGCACTGTTGCCTTACAGCTAGAAGGTTCCTGGTTCGAATCCCCAGGTTGGCAGGGGTTGGAACCTTTCTGTGTGGAGTTTGCATGTTCTCCCTGTGCTGCGTGGGTTTACTCCGGGGGCTCCGGTTTCCTCCCACAATCCAAAGACATGCATGTTAGGTTAATTGGCTGTTCTAAATTGTCCCTAGATATTTGTTTCCTATAGGCCCTTAGAATAGAGGGTTAGTATTAGTGAAAGCGCTTTGAGTGGTCTTTGTGATTAGAAAAGTGCTATATAAGTGCAGGTTAGTTAGTTAGTAGTTAGTTAGCATGCACACGTCCGCATCGCTAACCTGATCCGCGGCCATAGCTGCATAATCTATCCCCACGCGGATTGGGGCCGTGCGTACTTCCGCGCCGCTACTTTGCTCCGCGGCCATGGCAGTATAATCTACCCCTGCGCGGACTGGAGCAGTTACGGCGTGCGAGAGACAGTCTGCCAGTACATTAAGTTTACCCGCTACGTGTTGAATATTGGTAGTAAACTCTGAAATTGCAGCCAGCTGCCTCTGCTGTTGGCCTGACCACGGCTCCGAAACCTTGGCCATCGCGAAAGTCAGCGGCTTGTGGTCGACAAACGCGGTGAAACGCCGACCTTCCAACCAGAACTGGAAGTGGCGAATGGCTAAGTGGAGCGCTAACAACTCCCTGTCGAACGCGTTGTATTTTCGCTCGGCATCGCGCAAAGTCCTGCTGAAAAAGGCAAGTGGCTGCCAAGCCCCGGCAACATGCTGCTCTACAACCGCCCCTATGGCCACGTCTGATGCATCAGTAGTGAGCGCTAGGCGGGCCATTGGGTCTGGATGTGCCAACAACGCAGCGTTTGCCAGGGCTGCTTTAACCTTCGAGAATGCGCGTTCCCGCTCCGGGGACCATTCGATTGCATTTGTGGGTTTTTGTTTTTTAAGCGCGGCATACAATGGTTGCATGAGCTGCGCTGCGCGGGGGAGGAAACGGTTAAAAAAATTCACCATTCCCAAAAACTCCTGTAATGCTTTGACCGTTTGTGGTTGGGGAAAATTTGTTACTGCGCGCACTTTGTCGGGCAGCGGAATCGCTCCTTCTGGAGAGACACGGTGCCCCAAAAAATCAATCTGCGTCACCCCGAACTGACACTTCGCTGGGTTGATTATTAACCCGTGGTCTCCCAACCTCCAGAAAACTGCCGTGAGGTGTTTTTCGTGTTCCTCTTCGGACGCGCTGGCTACCAAAATGTCGTCCAGATAGACAAACACAAAAGGGAGATCGCGCAACACCGCGTCCATCATGCGTTGGAACGTCTGCGCGGCGCCTTTAAGCCCAAACGGCACGCGCAAAAACTCAAAAAGGCCAAACGGAGTTATTACCGCTGTTTTGGAAATGTCCTCAGCGCGTACTGGGACATGATGGTACCCGCGGACCAAGTCTATTTTAGAAAAAATGCGCGCCCCTGCCAGATGAACGGAAAAATCTTGAATATGGGGGATTGGGTAGCGGTCGTGCATTGTAGCGTTGTTCAACCTGCGGAAATCACCGCAAGGTCGCCACAAGCCGTCAGCTTTAGGGACCATGTGGAGCGGGGAAGCCCAGGGGCTATTCGAACGCTGGATGATGCCCAACTTTTCAAGGTTGGCGAACTCCTCGCATGCTATGGTCAGTTTAGCTGCATCCAAGCGCCGCGCTTTTGCAAAAACGGGGGGACCGGCGGTAGTAATAAAATGCTCCACTCCGTGTTTAGCGACGGCTGCTGAAAATGTGGGAACTCTGAGTGCTGGAAACTGAGTGAGGAGGGTGTGGAACTTACCGCCTGCCGTAGTGATGTTGGCTTGTGCTGTGGGTGGGGTCACTCGAGCTGTACAAGGGATAGAGTAGAAAGAGAGTGCATTAACCAAGCGTGTATTAGGAAGATCAACCAACAGCCCATGTGAGCACAGAAAATCAGCACCTAACATGTTGAAACTCACCGCAGCTATAATAAAAGTCCATTCATATGTGCGGCAGTGCAGGGACAGAAGCAGAGTCCTTTCACCAAAGGTCTTAATGCTTGAGCCGTTCGCCACTGATGCTCCGTGACTCTCGGGGCCTGCCAGCCGGTCAGCATAGGTTGGCGTGATGAAACTCACTTGGGAGCCTGTGTCCACGAGGAATTGCCTCCCAGAACGCGCATCCGTCAAGTAGAGCAGCTTGTTCTGTTCACCGAGGGCCGCAGCTGCTACCGACTCCCGGCTCTGGCGTTTCCCGAGCTCTTGAACTGACACGGTGGTATACACTTGCGTGCCCTCTCTGTGAAGCGGCGATGGTAAAAACAGAGGTCGTCTCCTCCGCGATGTTTGATCTTCACTGCCGCCGTTGCCAGTGGTTCTGCCTCCGCCACCTCTGGCCCCCTGCCATCCCCGGCCGTCGCGCCGAGGTCTGTTGCTGCTGCGGTAGCCGTGTGCCGTCTGCTGGCATTGAGAATCCGCTGTGCCTCCCGGGCCAGCGCGCGGAAGTCCCTCTGGGCCACCAACTGTGAACCTGCCAGGGTCGCCTTCGTCTCTGATGGTAGGGTTCTCAGGAAAATGTGGGTGAAGAGGAAATCATCGTCATCTGAGCCTCTCAGCCTCAGCATGTCTTCCATCAGGTCGGCAGGCGTGCTTTCTCCCAAGTCGTTCAGGGCCAGGAGTCGCTCAGCTCTCTCCTGGGCTGAGGGAGTGAAACGCTGAATGAGTGCAGCCTTCAACCCGCCGTATTTGTCGCCAGCGGGTGGGCGCTGCACCAGGCTCTGCACATGTCGAGCTGTGCGGTTGTCGAGCCTGGCAATAACGTGGTAGAATTTCGTGTCATCTGCCTTTATTCCCCCGAGAGCGAACTGAGCCTCGGCCAAGAGGAACCAGAAGTCCGGGTTGTCCTGCCAGAATTCTGGTAGTTTGACTGAGACTGCGTTTGCCCGGCTGGTTCCTGCCGAGTCCGGTTCGGGGGAATCGTTTCTGCCCATGATACGTCGTAAGGTCACCAGTGTGGAGAGCGTGAAAAGATGAGGCTGAGTTTATTTCTCAATTCAGGTTTATTAATCATTCACGTATCTCCAACATCCTCTCAAACAGAAAAGAGACCCTTCCTCCCACATCTGTCCCTTTTATACCTGGGACATCAAAGTACAGAGTCACATTGTCTTTAATCCCAAGACACAATACATAAACCCCCAGGTCTTCTCCTCTCCCCCAAAACCCTGGTGGTCAGGAAGTCTCTCAAGGCCATCTCAAAGGATCACATTTCACATCCTCCTGTTATCCCCAGGAGACCCAGACTTATTGTTCATTCTGAGACGTGGGCAACAGTAATATACATATGCAGCCTAAGCAACTCAAACATGTGTGCCACAGTTGAGTAGTTATTCATGAAAATGACATTTTCCATAATGGCGGCCACAGTTCCGCCCATACAGTGTTTGTGTGTATGTTTTCAGATTCCTTGACCACGAAAACATATGACTAGCAATTGGATTGACAATGATAGGATTAGTGGTTCAGTAGTTATTCACGAAAATGGCATTTTCCGTAATGGCGGCCACAGTTCCCCCCATACAGTGTTTGTGTGTGCGTTTTCAGATTCCTTGACCATGAAAACATATGACTAGCAATTGGATTGACAATGATAGGATTAGTGGTTCAGTGGTTATTCACGAAAATTGCATTTTCCGTAATGGCAGCCACAGTTCCCCCCATACAGTTTTTGTGTGTACGTTTTCAGATTCCTTGACCATGAAAACATATGACTAGCAATTGGATTGACAATGATAGGATTAGTGGTTCAGTAGTTATTCACGAAAATGGCATTTTCCGTAATGGCGGTTTTCTTCTGGACGGTGATCCGGATCATCCCCAACATTTAATCAGTTCTTCCTTGTACCATTTCCAACAACGCCTGAAAGTTTCATCGAAATCCGTCCAAAACTTTTTGAGTTATCTTGCTAACCAACAGACAAACAGACAGACAAACAGACAAACCCCCGCAAAAACATAACCTCCTGGCGGAGGTAACTAGAAAAGCACTCGGAGAGCGCAGACCTCCGCCAAGCGGCACAGTTCCCCCCATAGAGTGTTTGTGTGTACGTTTTCAGATTCCCTGAGCATGAAAAGATATGAGTAGCAATTGGATTCACAATGATTATTTGTTTATTTGACATGGACAGTGCAATAAACAGACAATTAATGAATGACAATCAATGTGATAGTGATAGGATTAGTGGTTCAGTAGTGTAAAATGGGGCTATAAGGGACGGCGGGTCAATAAGGGACACTTTTGTGGGAAATGTTTTAAATGTAATTCTGCTTTTTTTATTTTGAGCAGGACGCTGAGTTGTGTTGTTATTGTCAAATATCCATGAATCCTTCATCAAATCTAGGCGGAAGCAAAATTAAAAAAGCAGAATTACATTTTGAAAAGTGTCCCATATTACCCCGCCATCCCTTATAGCCCCGTTTTACGGTTGTAAAAGCATTGCCTCCTTGGCGGAGGTAATAAACTGAAGTGTTCGTGTGTCCATCTCCTCCACTGACGGATGCAGATTGGTTAGATAGGTTGTCGTGGGTTTTATATTATATTGGGGTTGCGCTCCGCGGCAAAACAGAATTTAGAGTCTTCCCCGGCAGAGAGGTCGTTTTTACGCAGCGCCTATAGCTGGGCGGGGAATTTGTGGCAAATAATGGTGCGGCGGACAGGTGTCCGTGTCAGGTTTTGCAGCGTGGCGCAAAAGCAGTCACGCTGGCGGGCCCAAGGCAGCAGTGTTTTCCGCGTGCTTTTGTGCCTAAAACGTTGAAGAACGCGGAGTTTGTGTTGGTCAGACACGACGCCCAGAGCCCTCCATTGCGCCTGCGCACATGTTGAAAATGGCCCTATATCACAGTGTTGAAAAATGCTTTAAAAAATTCCTGTATCCAGACGGTGAACCGGATCACCCCCAAAATTTAATCAGTTCTTCCTTGTACCATTTCCAACAACGCCTAAAAGTTTCATGCAAATCTGTCCAAGACTTTTTGAGTTATCTTGCTAACCAACAGACAAACAGACAGACAAACAGACAGACACACAAACCCTGGCAAAAACATAACCTCCTCCTGGCCTTTTCGGCCTGGCGGAGGTAATTATAAGTTGTATATATAAAACGCCAGGAACTTGCATTGAGACATTCAGAGATAAATTAGTCGAGCTGTACAATAATATTACTAGTAAGAAAATGGTAATAATTTGTGGAGATTTCAGTATTGATTTACTAAATCCATATCAACACTAGAAAAGCACTCGGAGAGCGCAGACCTCCGCCAAGCGCCACAGTTCCCCCCCATACAGTGTTTGTGTGTACATTTTCAGATTCCTTGACCATGAAAACATATGACTAGCAATTGGATTCACAATGATAGGATTAGTGGTTCAGTAGTAAAAGCATTACCTCCTTGGCGGAGGTAATAAACTGAAGTGTTGCTGTTGTGTCCATCTCTTCCACTGAAAGCAGCACTCAGGGCTTCACTGACGGATGCAAATTGGGTAGACAGGTTGCCGTGGGTTTTATTGGGGTTGCGCTCCGCGGCAAAAGAGGATTTGGAAGCTTCCCCGGCAGACAGCTTGTGTTTGCGCAGCCTCTATGGCTGCCCGGGGAATTTCTGCCAAATAATCCGGCGCCGGACAGCTGCCCGTCTCAGCTTTTGCAGCGTAGCACAAACACAGTCACGCTGGTGGGCCCTGCCCACCACTGTTTTCCGCGTGCTTTTGTGCCTAAAACTTTGAAGATCGCTGCGAGCGTTTTCATAGATCACTGAAAGCAGCACTGAGGGCTTCACTGACGGATGCAAATTGGGTAGACAGGTTGCCGTGGGTTTTATTGGGTTTGCGCTCCGTGGAAAAAAATTGGATTTGGAAGCTTCCCCGGCAGAGAGCTGGTTTTTGCGCAGCCCCTATGGCTGGCCGGGGAATTTCTGGCAAATAATCCCGCGCCGGACAGCTGCCCGTCTCAGTTTTTGCAGCGTAGCGCAAACACAGGCACGCTGGCGGGCCCTGCCCACCACAGTTTTCCGCGTGCTTTTGTGCCTAAAACTTTGAAGAACGCGGAGTTTGTGTTCGTCAGACACGACGACCAGCGCCCTCTATTGCCCCTGCACACATGTTGAAAATGGCCGTATCTCACAATGTTAAAGAATCCTTTAAAAAATTCCTGTATCCAGACGGTGATCCGGATCATCCCCAAAATTTAATCAGTTCTTCCTTGTACCATTTCCAACAACGCCTTAAAGTTTCATCGAAATCCGTCCAAAACTTTTTGAGTTATCTTGCTAACCAACAGACAAACAAACAGACGCTGGCAAAAACATAACCTCCTCCTGGCCTTCGGCCTGGCGGAGGTAATAGTATGCATAATTATATGTTAACCCAGTTATATGTTAACTTTATTTTTGAAAATGTTTTTGTTGTGAGGGGAGAATTTTTAGGGGTATAAAATGTTCCCTATTGCAAAAATAGGGGGAGCCAAACACAATGTTGCGTAGAGCCCCCCCCCCCCAAAAAAAAGCTAGAAATGGCCCTGCTTAAAGCTGAAGTATTCCTGACGTCATATATAAATAAACTTCTTGGTGAGCTCTAACATTGATCATGTCTGCTGCCACATCCAGCCTGTGCAGGTATCAGGTGAAGCAGCTGCCCTCTCCATTTGGACATGACAGGCTCCCCCTACTCTGCAAAGCCAGCATCCATGGCTTCACCTTCCACAGCTTTGACACAAACAGGATCCCACTGTCATTGCTGGCTACAGTGCTGCTCAGCTGCTCTTTGAAGCGTAACACCCAGAACAGCTAGAAAATCACCTCTAGCACCACGGCTCTGCGAGATAAGCCGCTGTACACCGGAGTACAGTTACATGGGGCACGTTGTTACGCCCCTCCTACCTGCGTTGCGCGTGCGTGGCCTTTACATTCAGCGCATGCGCAATATACTCTATAGCGCTGCACACGAGCCTTGCATATGGATCTACCCTATGAGATTATATGTATACAGTTTATGGATCTAGAACAGATAAAAGAATTACGAGCTCGGTGAGTAATTTTTGAAACTATTATCTTCTTCACAGTCGTCAGACCATATTGAACTGGACTGGTCGCGCCATATGGGCATGTGTTTATTTTTAGCTGCATTTTTAAGCTAAGTATACAGGGTTCCTTCCTGGTGGTGTCAAAACTAAATGGCGATGATGGGGCAAGTTGTTACAGACAGAGCGTGGGGTATATTGTTACAGTGTAACTTCTTACCCCGCTATATAGCATTGTAGCTTACTGTCAGGTGTAATTATGCTTAAAAATAAGCTTATAAACGTTTTAGGTACTGGGCAATATGGCCTAAAAATTAAAGCCCCGATTTTTCATGCCACATTTGAATTCCGATTTTGACAGGTGTGGGGATTGAAGAAAATGAATTATTTCAAATAGACTTTTTTCGTTGTCGTTTTTGTTCTTTTCCCCCAAGTAAACATGATTCCTTATTAGGAATAAAGGGCACACTTGGCTTTCACCAAAGCAAACTTTTAAAATATAATAATAATAATAATAATAATAATAATAATAATAAAGGTCTGATCAAATACAGATGAATCCACAGATTTCGGATTAATAAAGTGCCAACTAAACTTTAAGAAAATTAACGTTTAAGGGTGGAGGAGGGGGTTAGAGCTTGAGGCTACCATATTTTTTACTCTTGTGAACGGGGAAATTGAGTTTCAGAATATTTATTTTTTTGGCATTGTCAAAACAAAAAAAAATGAATTTCCATCAGAAATCAATTATTGCCCTGCCTTAGTTTTAGATATGATCAAATTAACAGTTTATTTACAGAAATATTGATCACAATCCACCTTATTCCTGAGGGTGCTGCTGTAGAAACGATTGTGGGCACAACTTCCGGTTTCGGCTGAAGTAGTGTTAAATCAGTCAGCAACAGTGGAGTAGTGGGGCATTTAAAATAGCGTTTTTAAAGTTTTTCAAATTCATTTTAATATATAGTCCACATATGTGTTTTGCACTCAAGTGGCAGCTAATTTCAGCACTTGCAGTTTTTGTATTTTTTGAATGCTTTGGCATAGTTCTGGTACTTGTTGCTGGTGTTCGTAGTTGTGCCATAGACTGGATAAATGGAGGCTTCTCACTGGTGATGTGTAGGTCATGCACTGAAAACTAAAAAGGACTGTTGGTGTGATTGGTGGTTCAGACGCAAGAGCACCAGGTATGTTCTGTAATTTCCCAGTTTGGGATCAATAAAGTACATCTATCTATATGTTTTCACTTGTATGAATGTCACAGATCTGACGTTTATGTGTCATAAATGTCACCTGATGCACCTGTAACTGCGGCCTTTCCTTGAGCTCCCTGGGGAACCGCCAGTTCCTTGGCCATGTTGGCTGGAGGTGTTTGAAATGTATATTACAGCGTTGGACCTGGGGAAGCTGAATAAGGTGAGGACGCGAGCGCTGCTTGTCCATAGAGGGTCAGAGAATTTTCCACACGTTAGGACCGACGGATGTCATATGAGGATGCTGTCCAGATTCTAACTAGCTACTTTGCTAAATTCAGAAACGTGGCGCGGTGCGCAAAAACTCACCACTGTCAATGAGAAGCTAAGCTAACCAACCCCACACCCTATGGAGACGGCATGAACACTGTGGGCCCCGAAGGTTGGTCTGGACTGCAGTGTGTAGTGAAGTTAGACGGCGTGAGTGTGCCTATATTGGTGGCCACCGCTGCCATGCAGTCCATAGTGAATGAGGCCACAGTTTGGAGGCTCACCCCCCAGCGCCCTGATGCGGTGGAACTACCGGACAACGGGTGCTCCAGTACCAGCAGGAACGTCACATTTGCAGTGCAGTATGGTGAAAAAGTGATTCCAGCATTCTGGTTCTAGGTGACACGCCAGGGTGAAAATGTTATGGGGTGAGATTTATTCTGTGAGCTGGGTTTTACTCTCACAATCGGCAGGCAGACGGTCAGTGGCCCAGGCCCTATTCGCTCAAGCTTCGTGGACGGGGGTGCAACCAAAGAGCACAGTGTAGACAGTGAATGCAATGCAGAGAGTGGATACAGCATGGATGGTGAAGACGACATGAAGAAAGAGCGGAGAACGGACTCGCCTCCGTCCCTCGCACAGCCAGAACCAAAGCTGGAGGAGAGGGAGCCCGGGTCAATCGAGATCAACACCGACAACGTAATTATGAACGGCACCAACACCAAAACGTCCACGTCTCAGGAGGAGAGCCACCCGGAGGCGGGCCCGAGCATGCAGAGAGCCCCAAAACACAGCAACAGCAGCCGGGCACAGACAGCGCATGATGTGGCACAGCAGAGCACTTCAGATGGCAGAGAGGGAAAGCCGGACTGCTTCCATACCCTCACTCAGCATGCTATGGAGGTTACGACCGAGTTAACGGGTGAAGAGCCCGCCTCAACAAGCAACACCGGAGAGGCACTGGACACCTTCCGTACCCACAACGAGCCTCAACCGATGACGGAGACAACAGGTGAAGGGTCCGCAACAAACACGGTGACTACGGAACTGCCACAGCACGATGGAGATCCCAAGCTGAATGAGCACACAGAGCCACCAGGGGCACAACAGCATTGCATAAAATCAAGCAAGGTGGCGCTCCGAGTCAGGGGCTGGGTTCGGGTTTGCACCGGCAAGAGACCGGGATGACGACTGACTGGACCGCAGCCAGCGAAACAATGGGCGCCGCTGAGGATCGTGGCAAAGCTGAGGGCAACGTGTGTTCGGCTGACGGACAGTTTGGTTCAGCACGCAAACCATCTACGGCATGTCCGGGTGGCTGCTCCAGGTGGCGAGGCTCTGCGGGAGTCGGCTGCCGCAGTGTGGGACCTGAGCCTCAGCATCATGAAGATTGGCTCCGGGGGTCCGACAGCTCCAGGAAAGCGGCCGCCACAGGCCCGCTTCAAACCTCCAGGGATGCGGCCACCATGGGCCCGCTACAAGACCCCCCAGGCAGAACTGTTTCTCCTATGGAAGACTGTAAAACAAAAGAGACTGTTTAGTTAGGAGCACGGCTGGAACAACTTAAAGTGGCAGAATACCCCACTTGGCTGTACTGGGTCTTGTGGCAGTCCACCCACTGGCCCTACTTTTAGGTTTTGTTCTACGGTGTGTTGAATGTTTTATTTTAGTGTGTTTATTGGGGTTCTAATATACCAAATTGGGGAGGGTCTTAATTGGATGTGTTTTGTGTTTTGTAAAGGGGAGGAGAATGTAGTGATGGGTTTTGTACAATATGCGGTGTGATGACATCACCATCTGGCTGCATCATCTCGCCAACATATATATATAGGCGAGTCCGCCATTTCAGGGCTCGCTTGCCCTGGTGACTCGGTATGGTGAAGATGTATAGTGTATTGTGACCAGTTTCATAATAAAGTTCAGTTACAGTGCAGCATCCTCATCGGTCTCTTTACTTCCAGGTTTGTGGACATAACAGGTGTGACGTCACACGCATAGAGTAATGCAGCGGCCTTGTTAGAGCTGATAAAAACAAACCTATAGAACGAAGTCAGACACACTGTGAGTGAGAGGGGAGCTCCACTGAAATTAATGTTTTTGCCGTGAAATATGCCACGAAATTGCATTGCTGTCATAACCACAGTTTGAAGAAAGACAAAGCACTGTCATTTTTTTGAGCTACCAAAGAGACATTTAAAGTTTGAATGAAGGGATAACAGGTCTCTCTTGAAAATGAGACGTTGTGTCTCAATGGGACTACCTGTATAAATAAAGGTTAATAAAATAAATAAGTGGCTGAGTGCTCTTGACAGCAAAAATGAGGATGGGACACTCTACACCCCTCCAAACAACAGGACTCAATGTATGGATCATTTTCTAACTGGTAAATTCAGTGTGATTTTATTAAGTAAAAATATCTGATTAAAAGGAATGCATTTATTTAATCTGTGCACTCAGCCACCTATCCTTTCATTCAGGCTCTAAATGTCTTTGGCAGCTCAAAAAATGACACTGGTTTGTCTTTCTTCAACCTGTGATTATGACAGCCTTCAGCGATGCAATTTTGTGGCATATTTCACAGCAAAAACATTCATTTCAGTGGCGCTTCCTTCTCACTCAAAGTGTGTCGGCCACCGTAAACAGGTTCAGACTGCACTTAGCTCCACAGACCACATAAAACACTCAAGAGTTACCTTTAAAGTGTAAGTTATCTTGGAAAATATCTGTAAAACTCCTAACATTTGTTGGTGACCAAGAAAAGTCTTTTTAAAAGTTTAGCTTTAAGCTAAACTTTAAGCTTTAAGTTTAGTTTTAGTTTAGGGATTCTCTGTTTGCGCTGTTGGGTATCCCGAGGTCGACTTGGGGGGTGGGGGGGACTGCATTAGGGCTGATGACCTGTTACCACTGAACCATCTAACGTTTGTCTTAAAGAATGAATGAAATAATGCATCACTAGTTGACAGGTGTGTGTGGTTTCAATGGTCAATGAGATATGACCAGTCCCTGGAGTATGCTAAGCACAGAAAAATTTGCCAATGAGTGGCTAAACTGCTACCTGATGTTAGCTGTTAGCTGATGTTAGCGGATAGCTGACAATAGTGGCTAACTAGCATTAGCTAGCTGGTCAAAATAATGTCTAAGAATGATGTATATACGGTCAAGTGTTGGTAGATGAGCAAGGATTTCAGTGAGGTTGAATAGAATATATAGAAAATAGTGATTCAAAATGACTGGATCAACAGTTAAGCTAACACTAGGCAGCCTCTCAGTTACATGACCAATTGACTGCCTAACCAAGTTAATGCTAACAGAGCTCAATGTAGCATCACGGTGAAAATATAACAAAATAAGCCAGAATGGCACAAGATATATTATCAGCTGTAGATTAGTAAACCAGGTGGAAACAGTGAGGCCTCTTAGGGTGATTGAAATCTAAAGAAAATAATAATAACCTAAACCATGCTTGGTAAGCTCACTTGTTAGCTAACTGTTGTCCACATGATTGACAGCTAGGCTGGCCAGTAAGAGCAGTGGGCAGATAGCAAGGATACGTTGGGCTCAGTTTAATGTCCATAACATCCTGTGGCAAATCCGGAACAGTCAATTTTGCATTTTGGAGTGAAAAATAATATAATGGCTGTTTGTTTTTTGGATAGAAGTGAGAGTTTTGATTTTTTTTTTTTGATAATAGATGCCTTTCAGAAGGTTAAAACCTACAAAACACAATTTTTCAGTCAATGACCACTTTAAGATTTGAATTTGTTAGCTATGTTTCAATAAGGTATGGCTTCAAAATTCCGTCATGAGTTTGTGTACCTTTCCCTCTGTTTTCCGCAAATATTTTGATTTCACACCTTATTTCTTAAGCAGTGTGACATCTTTGTCTGTGTGGACTGATACACTGCATTCATGTTTTATTTCAGATATAAACCATGGTGCGAACATATAAGCGCAAGACAGAGAGGGGAACAACCAGTGAAGCCCAATACAAGGCAGCAGCTAGGGATGTGGACAATGGGATGTCTATACGGGAAGCAGCAAGACACCATGATTTATGCTGTATGACCCTGTCTCGATATATAAGAAGGGTAAGAGGAGACACAGCACCACCATTACCTGGGTACAGCACACACCGCCAGGTTTTTACACAAGAACAGGAGATTCTTCTAGCACACTACCTTCAACAGCATGCAGAACTACACTTTGGGGTGTCAGCAACCGAAGCCCGCAAAATGGCCTTCCAGTTTGCAAAACAATTTGGCATTTCCTGCCCTGACGCATGGCACAGAAATGAGTGTGCCGGAGAGGACTGGCTTCTGGGCTTTTGCAAGCGTTATCAGTTGTTTTTGCAGGTTGCAACCAGCTTCAAACGGCAGGCCACTCAGCCGTCAACCAGCTCCCCACAGCAGACCGCTCAGCCATCAACCAGCTCCAAACAGCAGGCCACTCAACCATCAACCAGCTTCATGGGCGAGTCATCATCATTCGCCCCCCATGATGTAATGCCAATCCCTGATGCTGAAAGAAAGGGATCCCCTGGAAAAGTGGACCGCAGAAAAAGAAAGAGTGAAATACTTACTGATTCGCCAGTGAAAAAGCTTCTTGTGGAAATGAGGTCATCCAAGGGCAAAAAGGAAAATCAAAAAGGTAAAGGAAAAGGAAAAAGACGAAAAAGGCAGGCGAAGAAAGTAGAAAGTTGTCAGAATCTGAGCAAACTTGGTGTGTAACATGCATGGAAGTGTATGGTGATAGCCACCAGTGCTAGGAATGGATAAAGTGTGTCTCTTGTGAACACTGGGCACACAAAGAATGCACAGACGTCATTGCACGAGGTTTTGTATTTGTCTGTCCATATTGCGATTCATACTAAATATCAATCTAGGTGGAAAAGTGTATGGCTATGTCATGAAAGTGTTTGACCATAGATGATGTCTTACCCCAACATTTACATAAATTTATAGGGGTGGGGGGAAAAATCAATGTATCGTCATATCACGATACTTTGTGGTGGTATCATTCATTCATTCATTCATTCATCTTCTTCCGCTTAATCCTTTTCGGGTCGCGGGGAGGCGTGATACTTTATTAAGAATTATGCATTAATAAATGCTGCAAAAACAAACTTACCTATTTTGTTACCAGAATAATAAAAAACTGTTGACTTTTCAGTACAGTAGATGGTGCTAAATGCTCACTGTCTGGTTAGGTAAGCACAGCAAAGGAGTGACTTGTGAGATCAAGTCAGGAGTTGAACAAGACAAAGACTGGGACAGGAAATCGCAATATATGATATTGCAATACTCAGCATATTGCAAGATTGTGATAGTATCGTATCACAGCCCAAGAATTGTGATAGTATTATATCGTGCTGCCTCTGGGGATTCCTATTCCTATAAGTCTCACATATTGTTTATAGTTTGAATAAAAACTATACAGAGAAGTAGGGTAAAGCTGGATTTATGCACCTGCTTCGACGCAGAAGTGATGTAATGCCTCCCTGCCTCACCCGATGCACTCCTTTCCAGAGAAGGCGGGGTGCACGTTGGCGATGCAAGCCACAAGAGCTGTGATTGGTCCCCTTTGTCTCCTCCTTCACATTTCTTGGTTCTCATCTCTGCACGGCTCTGCTCATTCACCATGGTGCCACTTCCAAAGTGAGTCGGATAAACAACAATCCAAATTCAGAAGAATATTGGGGAAGATGAGCAGAAATAGTGCATTTGTATAACTCGCCCTAACCCCAGTAATTACATAGATTGTCAAATGATGGCAGTGGCAGTGGTCGGATGGACCGTAACATCTCTTTTTTCCTCTGCTGCAGCAACTGTATGAAAAGATGCTTTTTTTTTAAACATTTTATTAGCTCCAACTCCATCACAACCTGTGCTTGTCCTTTGTTAATTAATAAACAAAAACACGACAAACACAAATCACTCTACGTACACATCGGCAGAAAACCGTTTTGGCAACGGAACAATGCATTCAAACCAGCACACAAGAAAAATTTGCCAATCACTGCATCGACAACATGTGTCGATGGTGCTGACATGATGCAGGTGCATAGATCCAGCTAAAGCTGGGGCACAAAATTAAGCTGGATTTATGCACCCGCATCACGTCGACACCATTACCGACATCCATCCCCAGGTGCAGTGATCGGCAATTTTTTCGTGTGTGTTGGGTGAAATGCTTTGTTCTGTTACCAAAACGGGTTTCAGCTGATGTGTGGTGTTTTGTGTTCGTCGTGTGTTTTTGTTTATCAAATAGCAATGGACAAGAGCAGACTGTGATGGAGTTGGAGCTAAAAAATGTTCAGCAAAAGCAACTTTCAATACGATTGTTGCACAGAGAAAAAGTGAAGTTGGAGTAAACGGTGCGTGTGACCACTGCCACTGCCGTTTTGACAGTCTTTGTAATTACTGGGGTTGTTGTTATGTCTACAAACCTGGCAGTAAAGAGACAGACGAGGGTGCTGCACTGGAACTGGTTTTATTGCAGAACAGTGTACACAGCACCACATACACCACACAGTACTGAGTCGCCTGGGCAAGAAAGCCCTGTAATGACGGGGTCTCACATATATGGGCTGGCATGATGATGGCACTAGCCGGCTGCGTCATCACGTCGCTGCCTGCTGTTAACCCCTTCACTACATTCTCCCCCCCCCCTTGCAAAACACAGAACACTTTAATTAATTTAAACCCTCCCCAATTTGGTATATTAAAATCCCATTATCAACACATTGTATTTAAAACATCGGAACAAAACCTGAAACTAGGGTTCGTGGGTAGACTGTCACCGAACCCGGCATGGCTAAGTGGAGTATTCTGCCACTTGCTTTTTCCCAGCCGTGCTCCTAACTAAACAGTCCTATTTTCTTTTACAGTCTCCCATGGCAAGGGTGGTTCTACGTGGGGGCCCTGCAGTGGCCCCGCGGCGGACGCGCCCCTGGAGGCACCAGATCCCTGGGACAAGGGCCGATCTTCATAACGTAGGGGCCCTGATCCCACACTGCATCCGCTGTCTCCCACTCAGCCTCGTCACCCGGAGCAGCCACCTGGACACGCCGCAGCTGATTTGCGTGTCGAACCGAGCCGTCCGTCAGCCGAAAGCATGCCGTCCCCAGCTTCACCATGATCCTCAGCGGCGCTCGTTGTTTTATTGGCTGTGGCTCAGCCAGTCGTCGCCCCGCTCTCTCATTGGCACGAACCCAAACCCAGTACTTGACCTGGAGCGGTACCTTGATTGGCTTTACGTGCTGCCGTGTTCCCGGTGGCTCTGCACGCTCATCCGACTTGATACCTCCGTCATGCTGTGGCAGCTCAGCAGTCACCGTGTTTGCAGCGGACCCTTCACCCATCGTTTCCGCTGTTGGTTGAGGCTTGTCATGGGTACTGAAGCAGTCTCGTTCCCCCTCTGGATGGCTCTCCTCCTGAGAGTACGAAATGTGCAACTTTGTGTCTGTACCATCTGTAAGTACCTCATCCCACGCCACTATGTCGTCCTCCAGAACCAGTGAGCGCCAACTGCCGCACCCGGACCATTCAAACCCAGCACAGTCTCTAATGGCGAAGCCCAATCCGTAGAAAAGGTCACAACCCATAATGTTGTCACTGTGCACTGCCACCTGGAACATGAAGTCATGCATGGCTTTGGACTTGTAGCGAGCAGTCAGTTCCACTGTCCCGACATTGCACAGTCTGTGGCCACTGTACCTGTACAGTGACGTTGGGTTCTTTCTGATTCTGTGGTGGGAGAAAAACTTTTTCACCGTGGCCCAGTTTAGCATCGACTGCACCACCGCCGTGTCAAGCAGGAGTGATATAGCTACACCGTACAATTCCACAGTACAATAGGAATAGCCATTGGCATTGGGACTTACCGAGTGGATGGTTGTTGTTGATGGGCTGGCTTACTCGGTGGGCCTCACGGTGCTGGCGACTGGCATACCCTGGCGAAATGGTTCAGGCATCCACACTTGTTACACCATTTTCCTCTTGCCGGGCAAACTCATGCTCCGTCCCGGTGCGTCGGGGACCCACAACCCCACAGATGGGGCCTCCTGGAGTGGACTTTCGGCTCACTGCATACGCCTTGTACTCTTCTGCCGTGTACTCTGCGTCCTCTGTGTCCACCACGTTAGCTAGCGTCGACTGTCCGGGTAGCCTCTGTGTCTGGAGCCCATTTAGCTCCTTGGCTAACTTGTCTGCTGCTTCTAGCTGGAGCGCTAGCTCAACCACTCTAGCCAGCATCAAGTCGTTAGGTGCCATTAGCAACCTAGCTCGTAGCACAGCGTTACACGTGTTCGGCCAATTGGTCCCACACCATTTTGTCCTCCAGCGGCCCAAAACGGCACACACTAGCTAGCTGTCTCAGGCCAGTGACGAACTGCTGAATTGGCTCACTGACTCTCTGTTGTCTCTGGCGAAAGTGAATCCGTCGTACCGTCGCACTGTCCGGTGCAGCAAAATGGTTAGCTATTAGCTCCACAACCTCTTCATACGGGTCCGTCACGCCAAGCGTGTGGAGAATCCTCTGGCCCTCCATGCCCAGGTTGTGGACAAGCAGCTCTCACATCCTCACCTTATCCAACTTTCCCAGGTCTAACGCTGTAACATAAACTTCAAATGCCTCCAGCCAACGCGGCCATGGAACTGGCGGTTCCCCTGGGAGCTCAAGGAAAGGCCGCAAAGGTGTTATGCATGCCTCCATGGTTAATCTTCTGTTGCCAAATGTTATGTCCACAAACCTGCCAGTAAAGAGACGGATGAGGGTGCTGCACTGGAACTGGCTTTTTTGCAGAACTATGTGCACGGCATTACATACACTACACAGTACCAAGTCGCCTCGGCAGGAGAGAGCCCTGTAATGACGGGCTCTCCCATATATGGGCTGGCGTGATGATGGCACCAGCCGGCTGCATCGTCATGCCGCTCCCTGCTGTTAACCCCTTCACTACAGTCATGACGAGCCACAAAATGTTCTGTATGTGCTTACTAGCTCAGTATTCTTTTGAATTTGGAACGCTGTTTAACCGACTCGCCTTGGAAGTTGTACCGCCGTGAACAGGCAAGAGCGAAGCAGCGCCAAAAACCAGGAAATGTGAAGGAGGAGACAAAGTGGACCAATCACAGCTCTTACGGCCTGCGTTGCCGACGTGAACCTCTCCCTCTCTGTAGAGGTGCATGTCAGGCGACGCAATAGGAACACATGTCCCTGCTGCGTCGACACAGTCACAGCTGCGTCATGTCGACGCGGGTGCATAACTTGTGCTGGGAGGCTACACCCCCTCGTGTCTGCATTGCATTGTGCAGCCCTTCTAATTAGAGGGTGGGGGTGTAACAACCTGTCCCCATGTAAGTTTTTGCAGTGGCTTACCCTATTTTTGTCTTGTGAATTTATCAACTTACCACCCTGCAGTAATTCTTACCATTCCTGCAGTAATGTGCAACCTGGGTGACGGCTTCAACTTTGAAGCCGCAGAAATGTATGAAAATGACTTGAACCTGACCAGGCCTGAGGTGTATCCAGTCAAAGGTGTGTGACAATCAGTAATTTTTTAAAAATCAAGATATTACATGATTTTCATTAACTATTACAACTTTTATAAATCGACTATGAAATTTATATTGTCTGTAGACTTGTCAGTAAATGAAAATTGAAAGTTAGTGTTGAAACCCTTTGTGTCATTTTATTTTATTTTTTTCCATTCAGGTTTGAGAGAACTCCTGGATAAACCCTGGAGGAGCATCCAGTGGACAGCCGAGTATGTAAAACTGCAGCACTTTTGTTATCAGTGTTCTGGCTGGGTTTTTTTTTTTTTTTTGTATAATTATGTGTGTTTACTTTAAGGACTCAGTCACACATACCTGCAGTGGGGATATCTGTAAATACCTCTATCCACATGTGATGCAGGTGAGAAGATGTGGTGATGTGTAAATGCAGGTATATAGAAGAGTAGTACTGTATATGCATACCGAAGTTGTATGCATCCAGGTGTGAACAAGGGGTAAAATTCCTAGTTAAAAAAAAGAATCTAAATACTCACACCTGTGTACCACTTGGGACTTTGTGTGCTACACTTTGATATACTTGCACTTATGTATCACCACCTCTGCTCGCCTGCATCCCACTTGCGTTACTGTACATGTGGATAGAGGTCTTCACAGGTCTTTACTTCTCTAGGTCATTGTGACTGAGACCTGTGTGTTTATCACCTAAAATAGTTAATGCTAAAGTAACTTCCTTGTTCCTGGTAGGAACATTGAAAAGACTACAGCTACTTTGACCTCAGTCCCAACAGCCAATTGGAGGGTGATAGTTGGTGGTGGCTAAAGTTGTGCTCTGTGATTGGCTGTTGGGACACAGGTCACAGTTGCCATAGTTGTAGTCTTTTTAGTCATCCCACTAAAGACAGCTGTGTGAGGCAATGTGGGCAATCTCAGGCTATGGGGGAAGTGACATTCACTCAGTCAAAGGTTGATGTGCCATCAAAATAATTTTGTAAACTTTATTTATTTTTTTTTTTATTTAAGTTTTTGTAAAGGGTATACACGTCATTACAGCATTGCATTGTTTACATTTTCATCACATGTTCCCTTTTTTTTGTTTTTGACAACATTGGAAGAATAATTATTACAATACCCCTTTTTTAAGTGAAAGAAAAAGAGAAATTAAAGAAAGAACAAAATAAATAAATAAATAAAAATAAATAAATAAAAATAAAAGAGCATCTGAGTAGCGTTGGAACAAAGAGCGGTGCCATTATTGAAATGGTGTTTGTCAAAGATTAGATCTAATGGAAGACACATATGCGATCCAGGGTTGCCAAAAGTTCAAGAACCCATCCATGTCCTGTCTCAGTGCGAATGTCAACTTTTCCATCGAGTAAATGTCTTGAATCACGTTAATCCAATCTTCAGGTGTAGGACAGTCTTTCAACATCCATTTTTTAGTTAGGGCTTTTTTACTTGCCAATATTAAAACAGTGAATAAGTATTTTTCCCCTCGTCTTTCCAGTGATTCCGGTAGTAAACCCAAATACAAAGTTACAAAAGAAAAGGGAACTGTTACTTTGAATATTTTCCCCAATATTGTCTGTACATTGGTCCAATATTGGTGGATAACTGGGCATGACCAAAACACATGAAAATGATTTGCAGTCTCTTCACCACACAAGCGCCAACAATTCAACCCCTTACGAGTAAATTTGTTATGTGCAGGTGTTCTGAAAAATCTTACCAAATTTTTCCATCCAAATTCTCTCCACTGCAGGGATGAGGTACTTTTCCATTGTTGTTTATTTAGCTTTTCCCATATTTCCAGTTGTAAGGTGAAATTCCCCTCTTTTTCCCATCTCTCTTTTATATATGATGTGTTGTCTCCTTTTAAGTCTTGAAGACCTTGGTATATTTTAGAAATGTATCTGATCCCTGGGATCCCTTTATATGCCATTAAGAAAACCTTCAGAACACCTGACTGGACCCTTTCCAAATCCTCCTTTTTAAGTATATTGTTTATGTGGTGTCTAAGCTGAAAGAACCTGTAAAGGTCTTGATTTATTTTATTTTTTTTCCCCCTCCGGCGCTACACGAGTCGGCTGCCTTTTGCAACAGCGGCTCAATTCTGAGTTTTTTTCTTTCTTTCTTTACACACTTTATACATCACGGACGCACAGATCGCCCCAAAATGCCTCCCGAGCCGGCGGACGGAGCCACTGTTTACAGCAGGAGACGGTACAGCAGGGAACAGCTGCTTGCACTTAATCGCCACTCGGTGCTGACGGAAAAACTCGACGTACCGAGAGAAATAAGGCGAAAACGACGTGGTTGTCGGGCTGGTGTTAGACGGCGGACAAGGAGTATAAGGTACAGACCCACCTTCCCATCCGTTATTATGGGGAATGTACGCTCTATATTGGGAAAGGTAGATGAGCTAGCGGCTATCTGCCGTTACGATAGCACATACCGGGAGTGCTCTCTCCTTTTGTTTTCTGAGACGGGGCTAACTGAACTAGCAGCAGATGCTAACATTGAGCTGGAGGGTTTCCACATGATACGGGCAGACTGAACACCAGACAGTGGCAAAGCAAGGGGCGGTGGAGTGATAATGTATGTTAACAACAACTGGTGCAGACCGGGACATATCACTGTTAAACAACGTCACTGCAGCAAAGACATTGAGTTGCTAGCTGTTAGCATGCGGCCTACATATCTCCCGAGAGAACACTCACACGTGATCTGCAATGTTGTTTATGCAAATCCGACGGCGAACACTGGGACAGCGCGTGACGTCATCCATTCAGTAACCAGCAGGCTGCAGACAGAACACCCAGATGCTCTTCTCCTCATCTCAGGCGATTTCAACCATGTTTCACTATCTCCCATTCTACCCACGTTTACCCAGTATGTCACATGCCACACTAGAGACAATAAAACACTGGACTTATTCTACGCAAACACTAAGGAGGCGTACACCTCATCACAACTCCCCCCACTCGGGAGATCGGATCACAACTTGGTTCATCTCCGGCCGGTGTACAAACCCCTAGTACACAGACAACCTCCGGCCATGCGCACAGTGATGTTATGGTCTGGGGAGGCAATGGACACTCTAAAGGGCTGTTTTGAAGCCACCGCCTGGAAGCAGCTCTGCGATCCACATGGTGAGGACATCGATAGCCTCACTCACACCTTCACGGGCTACCTCAGCTTCTGTGTGGACAAATCCGTTCCCACCAAGACCATACGGTGTTGCTCAAACAACAAACCCTGGATCAACCCTGAGATAAAAACACTTCTGAGAGAGAAGAAGAGGATCTTCAGGTCGGAGAACAGGGAGATGCTGAAGTCCGTACAGAGGGAGCTGAGGAGAAAGATCAGAGAAGGCAAGGACAGCTTCAGGAGGAAGATGGAGGACAAGCTGCAACACCATCTCTGGGCTCCAGAATACCTCCCCCCAGGCCACGGGGGGCAGGGAGTGGGCGAACAATCTGAATCTGTTTTTCAATAGGTTTGACCAACCGCCCTCCCCCCTGACTGCACAACAACCACTGCTGCCTCTAAAGACATCAAGTCCTGCTGCCCACTCCGCACTCCACCAACACCCCCCCCCCCACTCCCAACACACAGCCCCCCATCCTGACCCTGACCAGGACCCAGGTGAGGACGGAGCTGAGGAAGATCAAGGCGAGGAAGGCATCGGGACCGGACGGCATCAGCGCAAAGCTCCTCAAGTCCTGTGCAGACTAGCTGTGTGGGATTGTGACGTACATCTTCAACCTGAGCCTGAAGCTGGGGAGGGTACCACAGCTGTGGAAAACATCTTGTGTGGTACCTGTACCAAAACTTCCCACCCCAAGACCTGAACAGCTACAGACCGGTGGCCTTGACGTCCCACTTGATGAAGACCCTGGAGAGACTGCTCCTTGCTCACCTCCGCCCCCTGGTGGAACCAGCGATGGATCCACTCCAGTTCGCCTACCAGCATGACATTGGGGTGGAGGATGCGGTGATCTTCCTCCTTCACCGTTCTCTGTCCCACCTGGAGAAGCCCGGGAATGTGGTGAGGATCATGTTCTTTGACTTCTCCAGTGCTTTCAACACCATCCAACCGATGATCCTGAAGGACAAGCTGCTGCGCGCAGGGGTGGACCAGCACCTGTCATCATGGATCCTGGACTACCTCACGAACCGGCCTCAGTTTGTGAGAACCCGGGACTGTGTGTCCGACACGATCATCGGTAGCATGGGGGCCCCCCAGGGAACGGTGTTGGCTCCCTTCCTGTTCACTCTTTATACTGCGGACTTCTCACACAACACAATACACTGCCATCTACAGAAGTTCTCTGATGACTCTGCGATCGTTGGCCTCATCTCCAATGGAGATGAAGCTGAGTACAGAGGGCTTATCCAGGACTTTGTGGACTGGTGCCATCGGAACTGCCTCCAGATCAACGCGAGGAAAACTAAGGAGCTGGTGGTGGACTGCCGCAGGCAAGGACAACCCCTCACAGCACCAGTAAATATACAGGGAACAGACATTGAGATGGTGACATCCTACAAGTACCTGGGTGTTCATCTGAACAATAAACTAGACTGGTCACACAATACTGACGCACTCTGCAAGAAGGGACAGCGCAGGCTGTTCCTACTGAGGAGACTCAGGTCTTTTGGTGTACAAGGGGCGCTGCTGAAGACATTCTATGACACAGTGGTGGCATCAGCCATCACTTTTGGAGTGGCCTGCTGGGGTAGTGGCATTACTGCAGCCGATAGGAAGAGACTGAACAAACTGATTAAGAAAGCTAGCTCCGTCCTGGGGCAGCGCCTTGATCCGGTGGAGGAGATAGGAGAGAGAAGGACGGTGGCTAAACTGTCATCTCTGCTGGAGTCCGAGTTCCACCCTATGCAGGACATACTGAATGCACTGAGGAGCTCATTTAGCAGCAGACTACATCATCCCAGGTGCACAACCGAGAGGTTTCGCAGGTCCTTCCTACCAACGGCTGTCAGACTGTACAACCTAAGCAGAGCTGCTCGCAGAGATAGCAAAAAGACGTAACAACCTAATAGTTTTTTGAATGCAAAAGATGCAATAAACTTACACAATGGTCCCCTCCGGCATACAACTAGGAAAATACCGGTCGCTATGGAGGTTGAGAATATGTATGGGCACATAATCATACCATGTAGGATAACTAAGTAGACGGTTGTGCTGTTGCATCCCATCTAGCAACAATGCTCTGCACTGTGTGTGTTTATACATTTACATATTTATTCCATCTAGCTACAATGCTCCGCACTGGGTGTGTTTATGTTTATGTTTATATTTATATATCTATATAGTCATTCCATCTAGCTACAATGCTCCACACTGTGTGTTTATATATCTACATATTATTCCATCTAGTTACATTGCTCCGCACTGTGTGTGTTTATATATTTACATATTTATTCCACCTAGCTGCATTGCTCCGTACTGTGGGTGTTTATATATCTACATATTTATTCCATCTAGCTACAATGCTCCGCACTGTGTGTTTATATACTCATATATTTATCCCATCCAGCTACAGTGCTCTGCACTGTGTGTCTGTATATATTTATAGTAATATGTACATATGTATATTAGCTGCTCTTGCTTGCTTGCTTTTTTTTCTTGCCTTCTGATTGTTGCTCTGAGTGTTGCTATCCCTGTGCTGTTGCAATCCTGGAATTTCCCCGTTGTGGGACTAATAAAGGCTTATCTTATCTTATCTTATCTTATCTTATTAGACCTTGTTTTTTCAAATCTTCAAAACTTCTTAAAATTTGCCCTTTAAAAAAATTGTAATATTTTATCAGTCCGTTCTCTTTCCACTTTTTAAATCTAGTGTCTGTTTTATTAGGAGTAAAGTCTTGATCATAGGCAATCCATTGCAGAAATCGATAGGGTTCTTTAGTTTGATTCTCTCTGACTATCTTAAACCAAATTTTTAGCGGGGTCTCTATCCACGGGTTAGTGTTATTCAAAAGTTTAGGTAAGGCATTGTTCCCTATTATCGCCTGTAGGGGGATGTCACTTGTTATTTGGCATTCCATCTCCTTCCATTGTGCAGTGTAGACTGGGTTACATATCTCTACTAAAGTTTTAATTTGTGCGGCTTTAAAATAGTCCCTGATATTTGGCAGCGCGAGCCCACCTTTGTCTTTGTTTAGCTGTAGGGTTCTATATCTGATTCTAGGTCTCTTGTCCTGCCATATGAATCTTGAGATCCTTCTGTCCAGTTCTTGCCATGTTTTTTTGGGAGGTTCTACCGGTATTGTTTGGAAAAGGTATAGAAGACATGGAAGTATATTCATTTTGACTGCTTCAATTCTTTGTGCAGTACCCAAGAATGGTATCATATTCCATCTTGCTAGATCAGATTTTATTTTTGCCACCAGTGGATCATAGTTTAGTGTTATAATTTTGTTGAGTTGTTTCGGGATATTGACCCCCAGATATTTCATAGATTCCATCTCCCAGTTAGTTTTGAGTTTGCTTAGTAAATATTGATTTGGGTCATAGTTGAATGTTAAAACTTGGGTTTTATGCATGTTTAGTTCGTACCCCGATAAATCTCCATACTCTGAAAAAACTGAGATTAGTTCTGGAAAAGAGGTGTCCGGCTGCCCCAGGTATATTAAAATGTCATCAGCAAAGAGTGCTATTTTATGTTCCTTCTGACCAAGTGTAATACCTTGAATTTTTTGATTCTGTCTTATCCATTGGCTCAGAGGTTCTATGAGGATTGCAAAGAGCAGTGGAGACAAGGGGCAGCCCTGACGACATCCTCTTTCCAGCTCAAAAGATGATGATAATTTACCGTTAATCCTTATTTTAGCTGTTGGTTTTTTATATAATGCCTGGATAGTTCTAATGAAGTTGTTATGAAAATTGAAACTGGATAAGATTCTATATAGGAAAGACCAGTCAACCGAATCAAATGCTTTTTCAGCATCTAATCCCAATATGGCTGCATTTAAGTTGTATTTTTTTATATGATGAATTATGTGTAAAGTGCGTCTAATGTTGTCTTGTGTCTGTCTTTGTCTTATAAAACCTGTTTGGTCTAAATGAATTAAGTCTGTCAGTATATTTTTTAACCTTTTGGCAAGGATAGTGGTAAAAAGCTTGTAGTCCTGATTTAACACACTGATTGGTCTGTAGTTGGAGCAGTCTAGTTTATCCTTTTCAGGTTTAGGTATGACTGCAATGACCCCTTCTCTCCAGGAGGGGGGGATTTCCCCTGTGTGGAGGACATAGTTAAATGTTTTCAGGAGGAGAGGAGATAGTTGCTGTTTAAAGGTTTTGTACCACTCTGCTGTATAGCCATCTGCTCCTGGGGATTTGTTAGCTTTAAGTTTCATAATTGCTTTTTCTAATTCTTTAGGTTGTATTTCTGACAGTAGTGTTTTATTTTGTGACTCAGTAAGTTGGGGAAGGTTTAATGTGTTTAGGAATGCTTTGGATGCGTTTTTATGTTTTTTGAGGGAGTACAAGTTCTTATAGTAGTTCTCGAAGCTTTTAAGAATATCCTGAATTCTAAATTTTATTTCCTTTGATACTGGGTCTCTGATTTTGTAGATTGCTCTCTCCGTTTGTTGTTTCCTCAATTTATAGGCTAGTAATTTTGCCGATTTGCTGCCTGCTTCATAGTATTTTTGTTTCAGAAATGTAAGTTTCTTCTAGATTTCTATTGTGTAGATCTCATTTATTTGTTTTTTAATTTCCTTAATTTTGAGCGAGTCATTAGAATGAGTGTTGTCTTTGTGCTCTTTTTCTAGGTTCTTAAGTTCTGACTCTAATGTGGTTAGTTTTTCTTGTCTCAGTTTCTTTTGGATTGCCAGTTTTGCAATAATCTTTCCCCTTATTACAGCTTTGCATGCGTCCCACAGTATTAAAGGGGATACTTCTTCATTATCATTTTCTTCCAAATATCTGAGAATATCTGATTCCAATTCATCTTTCAGTGGTCCTTTCAGGACATTTGAATTTAACCTCCAAGAAAATGATGACTTCCGGGAAGATGGCGGAGAGACATAACACTTAAACAAAGAGCTCTCCCTAGCCGGATTAAAAATCATCGGTAAATGGCCAACTCGACATAAACGAATCAATAAACTAAGGGATGAAAACACGAAGGAACCGGGCACAAGGACAAAAACAGGGTAAAATTGAAGAATTCCTCTCCAACAACGCAGGAAAAACCGCTGTACGCAAAGCCCAAAAAAACGAGATGTCCACAGCAGTGAAAATGGAGGACACCAGACTCGACAACATGAACGCTGGCATCGCCAGTTTGGGTGAAGAGTTGAGAGAATTCAAGCGACAGCTACAACAGGATTTAGCGGCTCTTAAGGAGGAACTGAAAAAAGAAATTAAGGAGGAAATCATGGACCTCCGAAGAGAAATGGAGCGTAAATTAACGGAAAACATGGAGGAGCTGCGCTCCCAGCGGGCGTGTATGACAGAAGCGCAGACCCGAATTTCGGAACTAGAAGATTGGAAAAGCGAGGCAAACGAACAACTACAGACCCTGACGACGCAAACGCAGAGGATGCAGGAGAAAATAAACGACTTGGAGAGCAGATCCCGACGAAGCAATATGCGCATCTTTGGAATTCCGGAGGGCATTGAAGGCAACTCGATGACAAAATTCATGGATCAGTTCTTAAAAAAAGAACTGGAAATACCCGGAGAAACGGATCTGCAGATTCAACGAGCGCACAGAACACCGGCACAGAACCCGAAAACAAACTCTCCACCCAGGTCAGTTGTGGTAAACTTTGTGAAATATGACATAAAGGAAAGAATCCTGACGCAAGCATGGAAAAAAAAGATACGAATCGGCGACAAACAGGTATTTTTTGACCATGACTACCCGACAGAAATCGTGCAGCAGCGGAAGAAATATGCCAATATTAAAAAAACGCTGAAAGAGAAAAAAATTAGATTCCAAACGCCGCTAACGAAAATGAGGATTCATTGGGAGGAAGGCACAAGAACCTACAACACGGCCGAAGAGGCAGCGCGGGATATGATGGAGCGGGGCCTTGAGGTGAGCGTGCCGAAGGAGACGGCTGGAGCAGCGGCGGCCCTGAACGCACCACGACAGACGGAGTGGAGACGAGTGAACGGCGGAAGAAGGGGGAGAGACGTAGAGCAGCGGGCCCAGGACAAGCTACAAGGCTTTCAACTGAAAGCCTAGATCATAACAAAGATTAAGAAAGGCACAGAAGAAATGAAGGCCAAGAAGACAAGGTAAAAGAGAAACAGACGGCTAGGAGAGGTTTAAGTGATATTTGTTGGACATTTCTAGACTTATGACTATTACTTTGATAGTAATTAGAAGTCTAGGGAGGGCCCTTCACTCTGTGAAGACAAACCCCCCACCCACCAACAGGGACCAGTGGGCAGAAGAAAGGCCCAAAGTACGGAGGTCGAGTTTTTTTAATGTGTTTTTATATAAATATGTGTTATTTTTGTTGTTAAAGGGGCTAGGAGCACAAGTTAAAAAAATGGAAAAACATGAATATGGGTAAAAATCTTAAGATAATGACACTAAACGTGAATGGTCTGAACTCACCTGTTAAAAGGGAAAGAATAATAAGAAAATTCAAGAAGGAAAAAGCTGAAATTATATTTATGCAAGAGACACATTTGAGCAAGGCAGAACATGTGAAACTAAAGAGATTTGGCTATAAGAACTCCTACTACAGTTCATTTAAGGGAGGAGCAAAAAGGGGGGTTATGATACTAATCTCAAACAAAATACAATTTGAAAGTGAACAGGAAATCCAGGATAAAGAAGGCAGGTATGTAATAATAAAGGGAAGAATAGATGGTATGCAGATCACATTAGTGAACATCTATGCCCCACCAGAAAGTGACAAGGGTTTTTTTCAACATCTGTTTGATCTCATAGCAACACACAGTGAAGGAGTCCTAATTTGTGGAGGAGACTTAAATGCTGTCATGGATCATGAAGTTGACACAACAAGTGTTAAGAAGACAAAAAAACATGTAACAAAGTTCATAAGAACCTCACTGGCAGAAATGGGTATGGTAGACATATGGAGGGAGCTACACCCACTCGAAAAAGACTATACACATTATTCAGCAGTCCATAAAGTACACTCTAGAATAGATTACTTCCTTATGAATGAAGGTGACAGACACAGGGTGAGAAATTGTTGGATTGGAGGGGCAGAAATATCAGATCATAATCCTATATACATGGAAATATATTTAAACAATAGAAAACGACAAACAACATGGAAACTTAACGTAGGACTGTTAAATGATGAGAAAATGAAAGAAAGAATAAAAATAAACATAAACGAATATATCCAAGAGAATGACAATGAAGAAGTGGACCCAACAATACTATGGGACGCACTAAAAGCCGTGTTAAGGGGTAAATTAATTGTTGAAACAGGAAAAGCAAATAAGACTAAACTGGAAGCGTATGAACAAAGATGTGAGAGACTAAGGGAATTAGAACGTAAACATCAAAGCACAAATGATCCAAAAATATATCAAGAAATTAAAGAAGAAAAAACAAAGATAAAAGAAACACAAATGGATGAAATTGAAAGGAAAAATAGATATCTAAAGCAAAAATATTATGAAACGGGGCCAAAAGCCACAAAACTGCTGGCAAAACGGTTAAGAAAACAACAAACAATGAATAATGTATACAAGATTAAAGACCCCACCACAAATAAAACCACAGTTAACCCAGAAAACATCGAAGAAATTTTCCATAATTTCTACCAAGAACTATACTCGCAACCTGAAGAAACAAATACTAAAGATATCAAAAAATTTCTAGACACATTGGACTTGCCATCAATAGGAAATCAACAAAATGAAAAACTAACAGCAGAAATAACAACACAAGAGATCAGAGATGTGATTAAGTCACTTAAAAACAGTAAATCACCAGGTAGTGATGGATACCCATCTGAGTTTTATAAACTGTTTATAGAAGAACTCATGCCACAACTCCTAAAGTCATTTAATTGGACGCTGAACAACAACAAAATACCTCCAACATGGAACGAAGCAATCATTTCAGTTATTTTAAAACCAGGGAAAGATAAAGAACAATGCGGAAACTATAGACCAATCTCTTTATTAAATGTAGATTATAAAATATACACAACAATTATATGTAAACGAATAAAGACATTCTTGACGGAATTGATAGAAGATGATCAAACTGGATTCATAGAGGGACGCCAAACACATGACAATATCAGGAGAACAATACATATAATTAACCAAATACATAAAGAAAAGAAAAGCGCAGTAATAATGAGTTTAGACGCAGAAAAAGCATTTGACAGGGTTAACTGGAAATTCCTATATAGTGTACTGGAGCGCTTTGGATTTAACGAAAAATCAGTACAATGCATAAGGACGCTATATCAAGAACCTGTGGCAAGAATCAAGATAAACGGTAGCTTAACAGACAAAGTAAATATACAAAGATCAACTAGGCAGGGATGCTGCTTATCGCCCACCTTGTTTGCTCTGTTCATAGAACCATTGGCTCAAGCAATACGACAAAATAAGAAATTAAAAGGTGTAACAATAAAGGGGGCGGAACACAAGATTGGGCTATTTGCAGACGATATTATAGTTTACCTTGAACAACCAGATAAATCAATAATGGAAATGATGAACTTGATAGAAAATTTTGGAAAATTATCAGGATACAAGATAAACATAACAAAAACACAAATACTGACATTCCACTATAACCCTCTAAACCAGATAACTGATAAGATCAAACTAAACTGGAAGCAAAAAGAAATAAAATACCTTGGAGTGAACATACCTAAAGACCTAAGCAAAATATATAAAGCAAACTATGATAGGTTGGAACAAGAAATAAAAAAAGATATTGATAGATGGTCAATCTTAAATATGGATCTGAATTCAAAAATTGAGACAGTCAAAATCAGCATACAACCTAGATTACTTTACCTCTTCCAGGCTATACCAACAGAGATTCCAGATGCCCAATTCTCAAAGTGGGACAGGATGATATCGAGATTTGTTTGGGGAGGTAAAAAACCAAGAGTGAAATATAAAACCCTCCAATTACCAAAAGAGAAAGGAGGCATGGGCCTACCGAGTCTAAAGGAATATTACTACTCAGCACAAATAAGATATATCATATGTTGGTGCGAAGAGGGATATGAGGCAAAATGGAAAGAAATGGAAAAGGAAATTGAGGGACTCCCAGTACAAAGCATAATAGGGGATAAAGATGCATATAAGCAAATCAAACAAATAGACCCAATCACTAAATTTACTTTAGAACTGTGGTATAAAATAGTACAAAAGTATAATATAAAGGAAGACATAAAACTATTGAAATGGGTAGCATTTGACAGTCAGTTTGAACCGGCAAAACAAGATAGGGGATACAAAAATCTGGTGAACAAGGGAATCACAGCATGGGGCAATATCGGAAAAAAAGATCTCGGGAGCTTTGTAAATATCAGGAGAAAATTTAAATTAGAAAGATCGGAATTTTTCAGATATCTGCAGATGAGAGATTACTATATGAAGAAGATTAGGCATAACCTCCAAACAGATGTGAACGAGATTATACAACTTATTTTAAGCTCATATGCAGGAAATAAAATAAGAATTATTTCAAAACTATATCAGAAACTTATGACAAACAATCATACAAGTAACTATATAAAGGAGAAATGGGAGAAAGAGCTCAATTTAAACATAACAGAAGAAAGCTGGCAGGAAATATGGAAAACACAACACACATCAACAAATTCAAGGGCATGGAGGGAATTTGGATGGAAAAACCTGATTCGCTTTTTCATTACACCACAGATTCAAGGAAAATATACAAATACCCAATCTCTATGCTGGAGGGGATGTGGGGCTCAAAATGCAGACCACTCACATATGTTTTGGAAATGCTACAAAATATCATCATTTTGGAAATCTATGCATGTGACAATACAGAGGATATTAGGATATAATATACCAATGAACTGTAACCTGATGTACTTATGTGATCTTAAAAAAGACAATGTTATACAGGCTGAGGACAGATATCTAGTTAAAATCTTGTTGATTGCATGTAAAAAAACTATCACAAAAAAATGGCGATCAGAAGTTCTTCCTGACCAAGAACAATGGACTGACATTGTTGAGGACATACGTATGATGGAAAAACTAACATATCGACGAAGAATGCAAGAAGGAATATGGGAGAAAAAATGGCGGAAATGGACACACTACAAAGTGCAACAACGAGGCAGAAATTGAAAGAATAACCAAAGACACTGAAAAAACCAGAAGAATTAAGAGATGGAAACTAAAAACTTGATGCTCCAACATTTGTCCCCCCCCCCCTTTTATTTTATTTTTTTTTTTTATTTTTTATTTTTATTTTGTTTATTTTTTTTTTATTTTTCCCTACCCTAACCCCTTTGTTTTTTAAATGTAGAATGTGATCTGAATGCATTATATATGATGAAAAATGAATAAAAATCTAAGTTACAAAAAAAAAAAACCTCCAAGAAAATGTATTATTTGTGTATTTTTGGATACTTAAGTCCATATAGATCGGACTGTGGTCAGAGAGATCCATCAGTCCTATTTTACATGTTTTTACTCTTCCAGTGTCTCTATTAAACATAAAAAAATAGTCAATCCTTGAGTATGATGAATGTGGTGCTGAGTAAAATGTATAATCTTTTACACTGGGGTTGAATTCCCTCCACAAATCACAGATTCCCATTTCTTTTAGTAGCATCCGAGTTTTCCTACTTTGAGTGTTATTTTGATGTGGAGAATTACCTGATGCATCCCAGTATGGATTCAGTCTTAGATTGAAGTCTCCACCACATATCACTAAACCTTGGGCTTTAGTTATCATTAGGTCAAATACATTTTTATAAAATTTCCAGTTAGCCCCTGGAGGTGCATATACATTCAGCAGGGTGATATCTTCTCCCTCTAGCCGCCCAAGTACCAAACTGTATCTCCCTTCTTTATCTTTGTGTTCTGATTTTTTTTCAAATATAATTTTGGTTGAGATCAATGTCGCTACCCCCCTCCTCCTCCCTGACTTATATGAAGATGAAGAGATCAATTTAAACCCTTGTCTATTGAGTTTAGTGTGCTCCACGTCTGTTGGGTGGGTTTCTTGAAAAAATATTATTCCTGCTTTGTCTTTTTTCATTTTGCCTAGAATCTTGGATCTTTTAACTGGATTCAGGATCCCCTTTACATTATATGAGATTATTTTGGTTACACCCTGTTTCTCCATTGTGTTGTCTTATTTAGTATAACAGTGTGGTGGCCCTCTTTTATGCTACTCAGAAACTGAAAGAACATTAAGAACATAAAAACATTAAGAACATAGTGTATAAAACTTTAAAACAAAAAACTGACAAAAGAACTTCCTGAGCTGAGGTCTTTTTAGTGACCTTAGAAGAGCCATGATGGTGTGTTGGCTCTGAGGGAAATTCCTCAGATTCCGTTACGTGCTGAGGGCCCCTCTCTTACCCCTGTAAGTTGTCCCATGTTTTTAACGTGAATTTCAGATCCCAATCCGAACTTGTAATGATTTATTTATTTATTTATTTTTTTTATGCCTATACCCTATGAAATTGTGTGCACCCTCCCACCACCATCACAGCAAACATTCACGTAAATACAGTATTTGTTAGTGTGGAGAGAACATGTGGTTCATTGTCACATTTCTATTTTAACAAGTTGGGGTTTTTTTGTTTGTTTTTTTTAAAAAAAGACTTATTTGTTTCTAATATTATGACTGTTCCATGAAATGTTTTACCACTTGCAGATTTTGCATCTCCTTTAATGTTTGTTACCTTGTAGGAGGGGGGTAGGATGTGCAGATTGACTAAAAATATCGTTATTCCCTCCTGTAAACGGCCAGTTTTTCCTTGTAGCTCTGGCGCTGGGTTTCCCGCTGCTGGCCCATGGATTTTGAGGGTCTCTGTGTGGACCACGTTTGAGCCTTGATTCTTTCGATCGGGTCTGCTGCGGGTTTATACACCGTTACCGGGAGCCCTCTTCTCGCCATATCCGTGGTTGCTTCTTCCGCCGAATTGTAGAGACACGTCTCGTCCCCGTAGAAAACCCGCAGCTTCGCCGGAAATGGTGTCTAGAAGCGCAGTTTTTTCTCTCGTAATACCTTTTTAGCGTTGTTGTATTCCTGACGCTTTTTAAGGACCTCCGGGGCGTAATCGTGTTCCACGAAAACTTTTCTCTCTTGGTGCATAAATCCTTTTTTCTGCCAAGCCAGTCTTACAACCTCTTCTTTTATTTTGGAGTTGGAAAACTTCACCACCACCGATCGTGGAGGCACTTCCGCCACCGGCCTAGGGGCTAATGTACGGTGCGCCCTTTCTATCTTCAAGTCGGTGGTTTGGGGAATATCCAACTTTTCTCTCAATAAGGATTCCACGCATGCTGCCATTGTGGTGAAACCATCCTTGACTCCTTCTTTCAGACCATGAATTCTTATGTTGTCTCTTCTTAGTCTGCCTTCTTGGTCGGTTAGCTTAGCCTCCAGTCTTGACTGTCTATTGTGTAGATCCAGCACGGTATCTTCCAGCCCTTTTATTCTTTCCTCTGCTTCCAAGATTCGGTCCTCGGCCTGGTCCACTCTGCTGTTTGTCCTTTTTATTTCTTCTTTGATTTCACGAAATTCGGCCCAACACTCTCGGCAAAATCGTCTTAATTCTTTAAGTACCATTTTTAAGCTAACCTTTTTGCTAGCTTCATTCAGCTCCTCGTCTTCTGAATGGAAATCCTCCGGATCAGATTCTCCGGCCAATGCGTGTCCTGGCCTGGTAAATGTCAATTTCTTCTGTTTTCCTTTAGGCATGATGACTTTGTCTTTTGATTTTCACTCTTCCAAAAATCCGTTAAATCTGATTTTCAAGGTATTTTCCTGGATTGGGTCTGGGAGCTTCAGCGTTAAGCTGCTATCACCATGGTGTCCAGACCGGAAGTCTCCTTGTAGACTTTATTTTAAGATGAAAATCTTACATAGTGTTGTGTTAACATTGAACAAAGTTTGCCAGTGCATTGACTTCAAAATATAACCCCCCTCATAGAATCGTATTTTACCAATATAGTGGTGATGTACAAAGCAATGGAAAATGCACAAGGGAGGTGAAGAAGAGAGTGCAGGCAGGGTGGAGTGGGTGGCGACGAATGTCAGGGGTGATTTGTGACAGAAGGATAGCAGCTAGAGTGAAAGGGAAGATTTACAAGATGGTAGTGACACCTTCTATGATGTATGGTTTGGAGATGGTGGCGCTAACAAAAAGACAGGAGACGGAGCTGGGGGTGGCAGAGTTGAAGATGTTAAGATTCTCATTGGGAGTGACTAGGAGGGACAGGATTAAAAATGAGTATATCAGAGGGACAACTTAGGTTGAGCAGTTTGAAGACAAAGTCAGAGAGGCAAGGCTGAGATGGGCTGAGCATGTGCAGAGGAGGGATAGTGGATATACTGGACAAAGCATGTTGAAGATGGAGCTGTCAGGCAGGAGAAAAAGAGGAACACCTCAGAGAAGATTCATGGATGTGGTGAAGGAGGACATGGAGAGGGTTGGTGTTAGAGAGGACGATGCAAGGGATAGGGTGAGATGGAGGCAGATGATCCACTGTGGCAACCTCTAAAGGGAGCAGCCAAAAGAAGAAGAAGTGATGACTTACAAACAAGATTATAGATACCATTTTGTTACAATAATTAAATATTTCCAACCTGTTTGACCTATAAATGGGATCAATCACATGTGATTTTGGTCACTTTTAGGAGAAAACAACAATTGACGAAGGCCATCGTAAATTATGAACCTGATGTCAAATCAGTGCATCAAGCCCGTGTGCTGTTGATAGGTCCTGTTGGTGCAGGCAAGTCCAGCTTCTTCAACTCCATCAACTCCGCATTTCGAGGCAGCATGACATCCCAGGCCATTGCAGGAACAGCAGGGACAAGTGTGACCACTCAGGTACCAACTTTATGTTTTCTGATAAACTATGTAATACACACCAGTGGGGAAATTTGTCTTGTGGTTGCAGTATGGTGGTCAGAGTGCAACATTTATAAAACTTTTGAAATTACTCAACAGGCGTTGGTCTACACTTTGAAGTCTAATGGCAATTTTATTTTCTCTCTGAGCCTGAAAACAAGCCAATGAAATGATGCCATGTTCCTTAAATGCCAAGATCACTTACTGGTGTTTTCATGCAAATTTATCTGAAATTCATCACTAGTTGGCTGACCAGTACGGTGTAAAAAGGATTTTAATTCTTCTATTAAGTTCTAGGCAGCTAAACATTAGTCACTGCTATCATGCCCACTGACAATTACTAATATTACTAATATTTGAATATAAAAAAATCGTCGCTCTAACTTCAGAGATTGGTGTTGGGTAATACTGTCCGTATGACTGAGCAGAAGCGATCTAAAATAGAAATGTAATTACTTCAGTAGTGTAAAATAGTGCATTTTATACTACTGTAAATGCATTGCAGCAATCATTCTTTCTTAAGAGCTAGGTTCCTACATTCCTGCCGAGAGGAGAAATGGCTTTTGTTTTCAAATAACATAACCCACAGAGCTCCCTTCCTCTCCCCTCAAAGATCTTTCCCAAGTCACTCCTCCAGAAAATGACTACACAATGCATGTTTACCAGAGGTAACGTTAACCCAGTGGTGGACCCTCAGGGCCAGCAAAGCCTTCTCTGCTGGCCTGAACATTATCAGAGTTACATTTACAGCATATTTGTTCCATGAGGATGTATTAAATTATTTCCAGTAGTCTATTCTCTTCATTTTGTAGCTTTTGTCTTGGTTGCACTCCTTCCGGTAGTGTAATGCATGTTAGAGGTTTTTTTTGTCCAATCATATTTCAGCCATCTGTGTTGCCAGGGTCAACACAGGTCAAGGTCGAAATGCCATATAAACTACATCTCACAACAAACAGAGGCTGAGGGGTACCACTGGCAGCCGCCAGTAAGTTTAGATTTTCTAATGGAAAATATGTCTACAGGCCTATCAATGCGTATTTTATGAATATAATAAAAATCTTTTACAAAATTCTATCTTGAACTCTGTCATGTAAAGACTTTCCTGACGTCAAGGGGTAAAAAAACTGACTTCACCACCAGAAGTAGTAGAGGGACACTCACCCTAAATCTAACTTGCTCTAAGAAAGCTGAACATACTATGATCCCTTAAATTTCATTTTATGCATTTTTGTAGTTTCGCACCTACACCATCAAGGCAGGGAAAGGTGGCAGAGCTGTTCCTCTGATCCTCTGTGACACGATGGGGCTGGAGGAAAATGCTGGTTTGGACGTTGAGGACTTAGTCACCATCTACAAGGGTCACATGAAAGATCGCTATCAGGTCTTCTCTTTAACAGCCTACAGATTTACCAGCATGAACATAAGCCACTGACTGCTGTGTGATACCATGTTATCGGTCTTCCAGTTCAGCATATCTGGACCACTCTCAGAAGATGCGCCAGGCTTCAAGAAACATGTAACTCTGAAAGACAAGATGCACTGTGTGGTTTATGTGGTGGACACCTGCAAAGTTTCTCTTCTCTCCCCAAAAATGTTGGACAAGTTTGCAGTCATCCGGAAAAAGACCAACCAGATGGGTTAGCCGAGGGCTATGCAGTCATTTTCTGTGGTGTATCTTTGTATTTTCAGAAATGCATTGCATTACTAAAGACATTTCTTATATGTGACACCAAATTATATTCATTTTGGCCTCTCTGCTTTTTCTCTTCTCATTTACATAGTCATAATTTTATAATTTCTTACTGCTTCTGGCCCCTGACAGGAATTCCTCAGCTGCTGCTGATGACTAAAGTTGATGAGGCCTGTCCACAAGTGGCAAAGGACCTGAAGAATGTTTATCACAGTGTTTACATACAGAAGAAGGTGATGTTTCAAAAGCCATTTACTATAACAAAACAAAAAATAGTTCTATAAAGTTCTATTTCACACATAATCTCTGTACATTTGTTTCATTTCCTTTCAGGCCCGTGAGTTGAGTGAGTGTCTGGGCATCCCGCTGACCTGCGTGCTGCCAGTGAAGAACTACTGTGAGGAGCTGGAACTGGACCAGGACACTGACATCCTGCTGTTTACTGCTGTGGAGCAGATGCTCAACTATGCTGACAGCTTTTTTGAGAACCAGGTTGTTGAGGATCAGGAGGAGGTTGATTCAGTGTAATTTTACCAATGCAGTGACCATCTCTGCTGTGTTCCATCACAACACAAAGAACCTCACATTGTTTGAGTTTGAATTGCTAAAATTGAGAGAGAGATTTCAAAAGTGTATTCCTATCTCTATAACTGAGCATAACAAATAGAGATTAAAAAAAAAACAGCTGTCATATTGAGACATTGCAGCAATGTCACCAAATCATGTGGTGTTCTGTTTACACTTCGTATTAGTAGACAAGCTGTGAATGTGCAGGTAGTGCTACCAATGCGTTTGTGTATGCTTAGAGTGGCAGAAATATCAACTCTGACCATGGTCACTTCATGTGTGGTGGTAGGTTGCCATAAGAGACAAGATAAAGCCACAGGAAATTGTACCAGTTGTTTTTTTGCTTTCTATCGGATCCAGTTTGGTAGTGGCAGTCAGACGGGAGGGTTGGCAGCCTTCCACCACAAGTTAGATCTGCAGCGATAATTTCATCAAGGGTAGGTATGAACACATGGACCTAGACTACGGATGACGGTAAATGGCGTTCACTTACATCACGCTTTTTCTCATCCCTGGATGACCAAAGTGCTTTATGGATCCAGCTATCCAGCCATTCACACACTGATGGCGGCAGAGCCACCATGCAAGGCGCTGGCCTGATCCACCTGGAGCAACTCGGGGTTCAGTGTCTTGCTCAAGGACTCTTCAACACACAGAATACAGAGAGAGCAAGAATCGAACCACCAACCTTACGATCAGAGGCCAGCCACAATCTACACCTGCACCACAGCCGCCCCTATGATGACCATAGTGATGGTTGGTCTCATATATTTGGTGTTTTATTATGCAGGGAATCCCACTGTCTCCCATCTACTTTCCCTTGCTGTTTAAACTAACAGATTCACCTCAGATTGATTTCTTTTTACACATTTTTTTTGTCACTATTTCCCTATTAACTACCAACTTTTTAATTAGTTTGTAAAATGCATGCAGCATGCTATCACAGAGATGGCACCAGTGAGAGCTTACCCCCCCCCCCCCAATTTTCTTTCTGTAACATTCTAGATAATTTTTAGTGAGAGATTTTGCATATTTGGATAAAATAAAGTCACATGCCATGATAAACCATTTTCTGTCTAGCTCCTTTCACATAGCTTGCCTACCAATGTGGCAACCCAAACAAACAGCACGTGACCAGTCACATCACTTGCAAATCCTCAATAAGTTGACTTCACTTTGTATTTTATTGTTAATATTTTGTCATTTAATTACAGTCTGAATTTTATTCAACGAGGAGTTGGTGATTTTTTTTAACTATGAAAAACTGGCTATTAGTTTACCAGAGTTTCATGAGTCAGTGGGGTCAGCAATATGGAATAAGGCTTGTATGGAATAAGGCTTGAGCCAGCAGGAACTGAATTTGGATTTTAATTATTTGAATTTGAATAACTGAATTTGAACCTGAATTAATCAGTTTGAATAATTGCTTTTAAAATGTGAATCTGAATTTCCTAATTTGAAATTGAATCTATTGGTTTGAATGTGTATTGCAATAAAATTGAAACTGTATTTCATTTACTTGAAAAATCCGGCTCCCTAATTCATTATCAGAGTTCAGTTTCACTTCTTGTCATACAAATTCAGTTTTTTATTTCAGGTTTTTGTGCAACACATCTGGGACTTAGCCTCAGTCAAAACTAGTCGAGCACAGATAGAAAGAACTCTGCTTTATGTCTGCAGTTCTCGCTTTATATGCTGTTTACCTGTTAAAACACCCGCACAGACTTGAGTGGTTAATTCAAAGTGATGTCCAGCAGCTGCACGCCAGGTTTGTAAAAATAATAATGTCATGTATGAGAAGAGGCATCATGTATGCATACAAAACATTATTAGCCAAGGCAAGAGATTAGCAGAGATTAACAGCAGAGCCTCCATTCAGGTGTTGGAGGTGTAGCAGCCCAGGAGGAGGTGATTCTGCTGTCAGGACACTGCTCTTTGAAAAAAACAGATGTTTTCTGAGAGATGTTTCTTCTACATAAAGTTCAGTGGAGTCAGAAAGTGGACAAAGGTCAGTAACTTGTGCTAATATTGGCTATTTAGTATTGTGACGTATGCAAGGTTCACACAAAGAGGAGCAGATGGCTGCGACAAAACAGGCTTTATTGAAAACAACACTCAACACAGACAGGAGGAGAGGTCGTTCTCACAGACCTCCGTTTCAATAAGGGTTACACAGACACATAATCATTCATTCATTCATCTTCTTCCGCTTAATCCTTTTCGGGTCGCGGGGGGGGGCTGGAGCCTATCCCAGCATCTTTTTGGGCGGGAGGCAGGGTACACCCTGGACAGATCGCCAGTCCATCGCAGGGCCAACACAGAGAGACAGACAACCATTCACTCTCACATTCAAACCTAAGGACAATTTAGAATCCCCAGTTTGATGCCAATTAACCCAACTTGCATGTTTTTGGCATGTGGGAGGAAACCGGAGAAATCCCGGAGTAAACCCACGCAGACACGGGGAGAACATGCAAACTCCACACAGATCACTGGTGGTCGGGGGCTGGGATCGAACCCAGGATCCCCCGGCCAAGGGTGAGTTGCTGTGCTGCTGCAGTGCTAACCACTCCACCACCGCGCTGCCCAGACACATAATCATTCCTGTTCTAATTCTACCTATAACACTGCTGGGTCATTATAATGCAGTTATAATGACACAGCAGTATAATGCCACAGTAAAAACATTTTAACACACATGAATATAACGTCCTCCACTCGTAAAGCATGCCGGGAGAATCCCCCCCCCCCCCGGACTGGTTTCTGTCCCCAGAAAAATGAAAGTCCAACGCAAAAGTCCAACACGAATCCATCCAGGTGTCGGGGCGGCCTCCGTTGCCGACGACCAGCACGTACAGGCCCGTCAGTGTCCATCTGTGTCTCGGTCGGAGTATCTGGTCGGGGTGAAGGCTCCGGCTCGACCACCAGCAGGGCGGATGGCTGGTACGGGGCGAGACGGTCATGGTGGAGTACCACGACGCGGGCCCTTTTCTTTAGCCTCACCCTGTACACCACATCCGACAGTCTCTGTAGAACCACGCACGTTCCCGACCAATGGCTCGCCAAGTTCGGTGATCGTCCCCTTTTTCGCTCCGGGCAGAAAACCCAGACTCGATCTCCTGGTGCAAAGTCCCTCCCCTGGCAGCGGGAGTCATATGGCTGCTTCTGCCGACTCCCCGCCGCTGCCAGGGCCTCCCAGGCGGGCCGCTGGCCCGCATCCAGCCACTGCCGAACCCGGGAAATGACTGGATCTCTGTCCTGCTCGCTCTGTAGCTGCTGCGTGCCGAGGGCCTCTGTGACGTCATTGCTTGGTGGAGCTGCCTGATTATCCGAGGGGAACTGTGTGTCGCTGTGTTATTCCTGCTCACAGTGGTCCGGAGAGCAGCAGCCCGTGGGACGGCCTGGTCTCGATCCTTTGCCTGCTGGCAGTGACGACAGTCCAACAGCTCCCGCAGCTGGCGTGTCTGTCCCGATTCCAGCCCGCTGCAGCTCTGCTGGAACAATTCCTTGACCGCCTGCTGCGTTTCTGCTGACACGTTGACCCGCTCCGCTGTGGCCCTCCCCCTTGCTGTCTCTATCTGTGATCGTGCTCCCTCTGCTTGTGCTGGTGGCGCCGTTGTGTCCAGTTCTTGTGGTGACCCGCCCGGTTCGGTCCGTCATGGCGGTCCCTCGATCACGCAGGCCTCCGGGTTCCTCCTCCGGGTCCCGCTGCAGAGCGTGATGGTCCGAGTTCCCAGCAGGAGGGACGATCTGGCGGTGTCAATTTTTGCGCCCCATGCTGCGAGCAGATCGAGTCCAATAATGCAGGGGTCTTGGATGTCAGCCAGCCAGAATGGGTGGTTTGTGTTCTGACCGGCCACCCCCACCACAAGAACTAATAATAATAATAATAATAATAATAATGCATCGATTTTATATAGCGCTTTATCATATATACTCAAAGACGCTTTACAAATAGGTACATTATTCATTCACTCCAGACAGACAGTGGTAGTGGCAAGCTACTTCTGCAGCCACAGCTGCCCTGGGGCAGGCTGACGGAAACGTGGCAGCCAATCTGCGCCAACGGCCTTTCCGGCCACCACCGAACATTTTATACATTTATACACATTCATACCCAGTGTTATGGACACTGGAGGCAATGCGGGTGAAGTGTCTTGCCCAGGGACACAGCGGCAGGATATCTGGGGAGAGCGGGATTCGAACCGCCAACCATCTGGTTATTAGACGACCTGCTCTACCTCCTGAGCCACTGCCACCCCCAAACTCTTTGCCCTCCCAATCTGGTGCGCTCACTGGTAGCTGTGGTGACGCAGCGCCCAGTTGGTTCCCACCCCTGCGGTGCCGTCTCGTCCGTGCCTGGCAGCACATCGGGTCGGACCAAGGAGATGGTAGAACCGGTGTCGATCAGGGCCCGGATCGGCGTGTTGTCCAGGCTGCACTGTAGGTATATCCCTGGCGAGTATGTATATATCCTCGGCTCACACGCGGTGACAGCTCATCGGTTTGTCGTGGGGTGGGTGCAGGGCAGTACCGCTCGATAAGTCGGAGTTCTGAACCATGATCGAATTATGAGGTGTCTAAAGATTCACACACCTAGTTTGGACCTCAGCTGGGGAGGAGGACCAACTTATCGGACCTTTTGCACTTTTATTTGGTGACCTCTGTCATATAGGAAATGGTAAAAAGAAATGCATATTTCCTGAGCCCGAGTGACAATGATGTGAATACTGATTTATATTAGATGCAATTATAAATTCACTAAAAGACTCATAAACCTGGTCTTTCTCTTTTCAGAAATTCATTCATTAAAATAATTAAGTTCAATGTATTTATGGCTAAAACTTTACCACAGCAGTTTGCTTTACACATGTACAACACATTTGTTGAAAAAATAAAAAGCAGTATACATGTCACAGATTTTTGCATATGTTTAGTGAGATATACTCACCTGACATGAAAATATAGAATATTTTTTCTGATTAAGCTCTTAGTATGCTCTGAATATCATTATCATGCTAATACAATCATGTTTCTGTGCATCATGTGATATGTTACAGATTATAAATTATGCAATCAATACTGCACTAATATTGTGGATGAGAGCTCATCCATTCATTATTAATTACACATGTGTAGTTAATAATGAAACAGACAAAACTGGACAGTTATTGATCATCTGCTGTCACATGGCAAATATGACAATAAGTTTTATGGCAGTGGTTTTTATGAATACATTAAATGCAATAATTAGGTTGTTACAAATCTAAAGTGTAGCAGTTTTGATGGATAATCTGTAGGTCAGGGGTCACCAACCTTTTTGAAACCAAGAGCTACTTCATGGGTATCGAGTCATGTGAAGGGCACCAGCTTGACACACTCCTCTAAAATAACAAATTGTGTGTATGTATATATATATATACAGTGGGGAAAAAAAGTATTTAGTCAGCCAACAATTGTGCAAGTTCTCCCACTTAAAAGATGAGAGAGGTCTCCAATTTTCATCATAGGTATACCTCAACTATGAGAGACAAAATGAGAAAAAAAAATCCAGAAAGTCACATTGAAGGATTTTTAATGAATTAATTGGTAAATTCCTCTGTAAAATAAGTATTTGGTCAATAACAAAAGTTCATCTCAATGCTTTGTTATATACCCTTTGTTGGCAATGACAGAGGTCAAACGTTTTCTGTAAGTCTTCCCAAGGTTTTCACACACTGTTGCTGGTATTTTGGCCCGTTCCTCCATGCAGATCTCCTCTAGAGCAGTGATGTTTTGGGGCTGTCGCTGGGCAACATGGACTTTCAACTCCTTCCAAAGATTTTCTGTGGGTTGAGATCTGGAGACTGTCTAGGCCACTCCAGGACCTTGAAATGCTTCTTACGAAGCCACTCCTTCGTTGCCCGGGCGGTGTGTTTGAGATCATTGTCATGCTGAAAGACCCAGCCACGTTTCATCTTCAATGCCCTTGCTGATGTAAGGAGGTTTTCACTCAAAATCTCACGATACATGGCCCCATTCATTCTTTCCTTTACACGGATCAGTCGTCCTGGTCCCTTTGCAGAAAAACAGCCCCAAAGCATGATGTTTCCACCCCCATGCTTCACAGTAGGTATGGTGTTCTTTCTCCTCCAAACACGACAAGTTGAGTTTTTACCAAAAAGTTCTATTTTGGTTTCATCTGACCATATGACATTCTCCCAGTCCTCTTCTGGATCATCCAAATGCTCTCTAGCAAACTTCAGACGGGCCTGGACATGTACTGGCTTAAGCAGGGGGACACGTCTGGCACTGCAGGATTTGAGTCCATGGCGGCGTAGTGTGTTACTGATGTAGCCTGTACTGTACTGATGTTACTTTGGTCCCAGCTCTCTGCAGGTCATTCACTAGGTCCCCCTGTGTGGTTCTGGGATTTTTGCTCACCGTTCTCGTGATCATTTTGACCTCACGGGGTGAGATCTTGCGTGGAGCCCCAGATCGAGGGAGATTATCAGTGGTCTTGTATGTCTTCCATTTTCTAATAATTGGTCCCACAGTTGATTTCTTCACACCGAGCTGCTTACCTATTGCAGATTCAGTCTTCCCAGCCTGGCACAGGTCTACAATTTTGTTTCTGGTGTCCTTTGACAGCTCTTTGGTCTTGGCCATAGCGGAGTTTGGAGTCTGACTGTTTGAGGTTGTGGACAGGTTTCTTTTATACTGATAAAGAATTCAAACAGGTGCCATTAATACAGGTAACGAGTGGAGGACAGAGGAGCCTCTTAAAGAAGAAGTTACAGGTCTGTGAGAGCCAGAAATCTTGCTTATTTGTAGGTGACCAAATACTTATTTTATCAAGGAATTTACCAATTAATTCATTAAAAATCCTTCAATGTGATTTTCTGGATTTTTTTTTCTCATTTTGTCTCTCATAGTTGAGGTATACCTATGATGAAAATTGGAGACCTCTCTCATCTTTTAAGTGGGAGAACTTGCACAATTGGTGGCTGACTAAATACTTTTTTGCCCCACTATATATATATATATATATATATATATATATATATATATATATATATATACGTATATATATATAATTATCAATAACTTAGAGTGGGTAACAGACAAGATCAATATTCAACACTTTATTTTTATTAATCTCAGCAATTGTTCAGATGATCACTTCTACATTTCATTAAAAAAATGTCCAGTTTTCACCAGTCCCTTTTAACCATAAAAAACTAAACCCTTTTAATTCATGAACTATGTTGAACCATGTTTGAAAAAGTTATGCAACATTTAAGAAAAATCAACTTTCATATTAAATAAATCTTATCACATTTTTAACGGAACAAATCTGCTGCAATTCTGCTCAAAATCTGTTACATTTAATAAACTCACTTTTGTGTGTTTCTTCACTGGAATTATATCCATACAGTTCTTGCCAAGAATCATGCTGGAGTAATAACCAGCGCTGTCCTTTCATGAGAAAAATCTAAACAAGCACTGGGAGTGCTTATATGCACGGTGGCGCAGTGGTTAGCACCGCGGCAGCAGATTACCCTCGGCCGGGGGATCGTGGGTTCGATCCCGGCCAACAGTGATCTGTGAGGAGTTTGCATGTTCTGGTTTTTCATGCAAAAACATGCAGGTTAGGGAGTTAAGGGGCGCTTGCGACCGGCAGCTGGTGGCTTGTCACCGGACTGCAGAACAAATCCACCTACGGGTACAAGATAAGTCCAAAAAAAAAAAAAAAGAGTGGGTAATGAAGTGTTGCTTCGCCGTCGCCCCGTAAATGAAACACACGCAGCTTCCTTTCACAGTAGTAAAAAAGAACTCTTCCTCCCGCTCACTTTGAAAATGATAAATTTTCTGTCTTTTTTTGCCATGTTTTTGGCCTAGGAAACTGCACTCCGCCCACTATCTTCACTGCCCGCTAGCTTACGCTCCACAAGCGCGAAGGTTTTGTCATGCGCACAATACTGACCTTTGAACTAGGTCAGAGTTCATCTTAACTTTACGTATAATAAACATATTTTCATTTTTTTTATTTTTAAGACATTGTCATTTTAAAATCTATATAAATGCAAGTGTGATTTTAAAAAATAGCGGCAGAAAAAATTACATCTTAGACGCAGCTCACTTGCGAGTTGTGCTATTTTTAGAACAGGCCTGCGGGCGACCCATGTGGTCCCTGCGGGTGACATGGTGCCCGCAGGCACCGCGTTGGTGACCCCTGCTGTAGATTATATCTAAAGTCATTTTTAAATGCTGATTTCTGATGTTAGACGAAGTCAGTGGCGGTAATGCCCCTCTAAGCTGGTTGCCAACTGCCAGTCAAATCTAAAAGAAGAAGAAGAAGAGTCTAACCACAAAAGAGCTTGTCTCAGTGGGGAGAGGATGACAGACATGCCACCTAGCTGTTGATCTGGCAGGTTATGATTATTGTTATTTTCTCTAAATTCTATTTACCCGCACTGGAACCCTTGTTCATCTAACACTTGGCCATATACGTCATTCTTAGAGTTATTTTTAGTTTATTTTACTATAATTTATTTTCTCTAACCAAGACCCAAGGTGGCTAGCTGATGCTAGCAGTTTAACCATTCACTCATGAATGTTTCTGTACTTATTGTACTCCAGGGACCGGTCATATCCTGTTGACCACTGAAACCACACACCCCTGTTCACCAGTGATGCAATATTTCATTTATTCTTTAAGACAAATTTATGTTGGCTCAGGCTCACTACATAAGCTAGGAACTAGCTAGCTAAGATTAGCAATAGTGACAAGAGAGCAAGGGTGGGGTGAACTGCAGCTCTTGGTCCTTTAAAGAGACATTCACTGATACGAACCGTTCTGAGGAAGGCTGCAAAGGACGATTCACAGTAACGCTGCAATAATTAAAACATTAATGGCAATTTGGTCAGAAAATATCACAAACTGTAGAAGAGCTTGGAATAACGAGGCGATGTGATTTATAAACCAAAGTTTATTATCAGCTTCGCTCCTCTAACAAGTCTCATCTCAGTGCAGAAGCAGAATAAGAGATCGCCACATTCAGACCTACATACTTATACCTACACATCACAAAAGACATTGCACATCAAAGCTGACATCCCGCATTAGCTTAATCCCCCCTCCTTTGTCTTCCTACTCCTCCACCTGACCCTGGGTGGTCAGGGCGATCGATCTCCTCCATTGTCCTCTGTCTCCTCCACCTGACCCTGGGAAGTCAGGGCAATCGATCTGGTCTCCACCGCTGCGCCTCGGATGCTCTTTGATCTTCGCTGGCGGTTGAGACCTCTTGTCCTGTTCTGAGGCGTGAGGTCGTTGTACATATGTAATCACTAAACATTCTAACATGCTTATACATATGTAGGTTATGGGATATATGATTAATATAAACCACAGCCCCCCCCCCAAACGACTAAGAAAAGGACAATAAAAGAAAGTCCACAGTTTAAGATAATTTCTATGACATACTAACTGTTAAACCTCTTGACAAGGAAAAAAAAAAACCTTTCCAGCAGCTATGCTCCTGTAGAGAATTCAGTGGTAATCATAACAGCGTAGTAATATCACAAATCAGTCTTAAAACTGTCACAGCACAATCTGATAAAATAGTTAACAACTTTAGGTTAATTTGCATCAGTCCCTGTGCCGTCTGGGTTTTAATCTTCTCCCGAATCTGCTGTGGGTCCGCTTGGGCGTCCTGGCGGGACCTTCCTGTAAGGAATCTGCAGCTTGGGGAGGAGAGTGGTTATTTGAGTCTTTTTTCTTGGGGGGTCTACTCCGCCGAGGTGCCCTCGCCACCCGTGCAGGTTCGTCTCTCAACAAGAAGGCAGGTTTAAGTCTGTCAATGCTGACTGTTTCTTTTCTGTCCCCTAAATCAAGCACAAAATGCTTATCACCAGGTTCCAGCACTCTGAATGGTCCATCGTATGGTGGACGGAGGGTAGATTTTAAAGCTTCATGCCTAACAAAAACGAATTCGGCGTTTTTTAAAGCTTCGGGGACAAAAACCCGTGGAAAAGAGTGATGTGCCGGTCCGGGGAGAGAGTCCGGTCCGTTGCTGCCTAAAGGCCTCAGGGTTGGAAGATGCCCAGGCTCTGGGTTCTCTGGTAAAAACTCACCTGGGAGTCTGAGAGGTTGTGCAAAAACTAATTCTGCTGGGGAGGCGTCTAGATCCTCTTTAGGCGCAGCACGCAACCCCAATAAAACCCAGGGAAGTTTATTTACCCAATTTGTATCCGTTAGTGAGGCCCTGAGGGCGGCCTTTAAAGATCTGTGAAAGCGCTCGCATAACCCATTAGCCTGAGGGTGATAAGCGGTGGTGCGGTGAATTGTCGCCCCTAAGCTGCTGGCCATGGCTGACCAAAGCTCTGAGACAAATTGAGGCCCCCTATCGGACGTGATGTCCGATGGGACGCCGAAACGTGCCACCCAGTTTGTCAAAAAAAACGCGAGCAACTTCCGCCGCTGTGGTTGACGCCAGAGGGACCGCCTCAGGCCAGCGCGTAGTACGGTCTATCATTGTTAACAGGTGTGTGAAACCCTGAGACGAAGGTGGTCCCACAAGGTCGACATGAACGTGGTCGAACCTTCTAGCTGGGATTCGAAAAGGCTCTAGAGGGGCTTTTGTGTGTTTGTGTATTTTGGTGCGCTGACAAGACATGCAAGTTTTTGCCCATTCCTTTACATTTTTGCACAGGCCGGGCCACACAAACTTTTCGGCGACCATTTTAACCGAGGCGCGCACACCTGGGTACGCGAGGGAGTGAATTGAGTCGAAAATACGGCGGCGCCATGCAGCTGGGACTACCGGGCGAGGTCGGCCGGTTGAAACGTCGCAGATTAGGGGGGGTACACCGTCGCGTAAACCCCTTTCCTCCAGCCTTAACCCTGTTGGTCCAGACAGGAGTGCGCGCACGTCCGCGTCACTGCTTTGCTCCTCTGCCATGGCTGCGTAATCTATCCCTACGTGAATTGGGGCCGCGTACATGTCCGCGTTGGCGAAGAGTTCTGCGGCTGAGGTAGTATAATCTGTCTCCTTGCGCTCTGGCGATGTCACAGCGCGAGAGAGGCAGTCTGCTACCACGTTAAGTTTGCCTGCCACATGTCGAATGTCTGTGGTGAACTCTGAAATTGCAGCTAGCTGTCTTTGTTGCCTGCCTGACCATGGTTCTGAAATTTTAGCCATCGCAAAGGTGAGCGGTTTGTGGTCTACAAAAGCCGTGAAACACCGCCCTTCTAACCAGAACTGGAAGTGGCGGATGGATAAATGAAGCGCTAGCAGCTCCCTGTGAAAGGAGCCTGCCTCTTTGCATTCACGGCCGCAACTATAGATGGACATTTATTGTAGCGGTGGTGAGTTTTAACTTGTTGGGTGCTGATTTTTTGTGTGCACATGGGTTGTTAGTCGGTCTAGCAAATAGACGCTTGGTTAATGCACTGTCATTTTATTCTATCCCCTGCTCAGCTCGAGTTTCTCCACCACCCGTGCAGGCCAGCGTCACAACAGCAGGAGGTAAGTTTGACCAACTCCTCACCCAATTTCCAGCACTCACAGTTCCAAAATTTTCAGCAACAGTAGCGAAACACGGGGTTGAACACTTCATTCCCACAATGGGCCCACCCGTGTTTGCCAAAGCTCGGCGCTTAGACGCGACCAAGCTCGCCATAGCACGGGACAAGTTTGCCACCCTGGAAAAATTAGGCATTATTAGACGCTCGAAAAGCCCCTGGGCATCGCCACTCCACATGGTCCCGAAAACCGACGGTTCTTGGAGACCGTGCGGCGATTACCGCAGATTAAACAATGCGACAGCGCATGACTGCTACCCAGTTCCTCACATCCAAGATTTCTCACTACATCTGGCGGGTGCGCGCATTTTTTCTAAAATAGACCTGGTCCGCGGCTATCACCAAGTCCCCGTTCGAGCGGAAGACATTCCTAAAACGGCTGTAATAACCCCTTTCGGTCTTTTTGAATTTTTGCGGATGCCGTTTGGCCTCAAAGGCGCTGCTCAAACCTTTCAGCGCATGATGGACGCGGTATTACACGATCTCCCCTTCGTGTTCGTCTACCTCGACGATATGCTGGTAGCCAGCTCGTCGGAGGAAGAACACGAACAACACCTCACTACGGTTTTTCAGAGACTAGAAGAGCACGGGTTAATAATCAATCCAGCCAAATGCAAATTCGGCGTGTCACAAATTGATTTTTTGGGGCACAGAGTTTCACCAGAGGGGGCAGTCCCATTGCCAGACAAAGTCCACGCGGTAAAAAATTTTCCACGACCACAAACGGTCAAATTGTTGCAAGAATTTTTGGGAATGGTGAATTTTTACAACCGTTTCCTCCCCCGCGCAGCTCAACTCATGCAGCCCCTGTATGCCGCGCTCAGAAAACAAAAGCCTTCCAACGCGGTCGAATGGACCCCGGAGCGCGAACGCGCCTTCGCGGAAGTAAAAAGCGCTCTAGCGAATGCCGCATTGTTGGTTCACCCCGATCCCTCGGCCCGCATAGTGTTAACCACAGACGCTTCAGACCTGGCCATAGGGGCAGTCGTGGAACAACATGTTGGCGGAACCTGGCAACCTTTAGCATTTTTTAGCAAATCTTTAAACCAAACCGAGCGTAAATACAGCACTTTTGACAGGGAGCTGCTAGCGCTTCATTTATCCATCCGCCACTTCCAGTTCTAGTTAGAAGGGCGGCGTTTCACGGCTTTTGTAGACCACAAACCGCTCACTTTTGCGATGGCTAAAATTTCAGAACTATGGTCAGGCAGGCAACAAAGACAGCTAGCTGCAATTTCAGAGTTCACCACAGACGTTCGACATGTGGCAGGCAAACTTAACGTGGCAGCAGACTGCCTCTCTCGCGCTGTGACATCGCCAGAGTACGAGGAGACAGATTATACTACCTCAGCCGCAGAACTCTTCGCCAACGCAGACGCGTACGCGGCCCCAATTCACGTAGGGATAGATTACGCAGCCATGGCAGAGGAACAAAGCAGCGACGCGGACGTGCGCGCGCTCCTGTCTGGACCAACAGGGTTAAGACTGGAGGAAAGGGGTTTACGTGACGGTGTACCCCCCCTAATCTGCGACGTTTCAACCGGCCGACATCGTCCGGTAGTCCCAGCTGCATGGCGCCGCCGCATTTTCGACTCGGTTCACTCCCTCGCGCACCCAGGGGTGTGCACCTCGGTTAAAATGGTCACCGAAAAGTTTGTTTGGCTGGGCCTGCGCAAAAATGTAAAGGAATGGGCAAAAACTTGCATGTCTTGTCAGCGCGCCAAAATACACAAACACACAAAAGCCCCTCTAGAGCCTTTTCGAATCCCAGCTAGAAGGTTCGACCACGTTCATGTCGACCTCGTGGGACCACTACCTTCGTCTCAAGGCTTCACACACCTGTTAACAATGATAGACCGTACTACGCGCTGGCCTGAGTCGATCCCTCTGGTGTCAACCACAGCGGCGGAAGTCGCTCGCGTTTTTTTGACAAACTGGGTGGCACGTTTCGGCGTCCCATCGGACATCACGTCCGATAGGGGGCCTCAATTTGTCTCAGAGCTTTGGTCAGCCATGGCCAGCAGCTTAGGGGCGACAATTCACCGCACCACCGCTTATCACCCTCAGGCTAATGGGTTATGCGAGCGTTTTCACAGATCTTTAAAGGCCGCCCTCAGGGCCTCACTAACGGATACAAATTGGGTAAATAAACTTCCCTGGGTTTTATTGGGGTTGCGTGCTGCGCCTAAAGAGGATCTAGACGCCTCCCCAGCAGAATTAGTTTTTGCACAACCTCTCAGACTCCCAGGTGAGTTTTTACCAGAGAACCCAGAGCCTGGGCATCTTCCAGCCCTGAGGCCTTTAGGCAGCACCGGACCGGACACTCTTCCCGGACCGGCACATCACTCTTTTCCACGGGTTTTTGTCCCCCAAGCTTTAAAAAACGCCAAGTTTGTTTTTGTTAGGCATGAAGCTTTAAAATCAACCCTCCGTCCACCATACGACGGACCATTCAGAGTGCTGGAACCTGGTGATAAGCATTTTGTGCTTGATTTAGGGGACAGAAAAGAAACAGTCAGCATTGACAGACTTAAACCTGCCTTCTTGTTGAGAGACGAACCTGCACGGGTGGCGAGGGCACCTCGGCGGGGTAGACCCCCCAAGAAAAAAGACTCAGCCCCCCTGCAGGGAACAAATAACCACTCTCCTCCCCAAGCTGCAGATTCCTTACAGGAGGGTCCCACCAGGACGCCAAAGCGGACCTACAGCAGATTCGGGAGAAGATTAAAACCCAGACGGCACAGGGACTGATGCAAATTAACCAAGAGTTGTTAACTATGTTATCAGATTGTGCCGTGACAGTTTTAAGGCTGATTTGTGATATTACTATACTGTTATGGTTACCACTGAATTCTCTACAGGAGCATGACTGCTGGAAAGATTCTTCCTTGTTTTCCCTGTCAAGAGGTTTAACAGTATAGTATGTCATAGAGATTATCTTAAACTGTAAACTTACTTTGATTGTCCTTTTCTTAGTCGTTTGGGGGGGGGGGGCTGTGGTTTATATTAATCATATATTCCATACCTACATATGTATAGACATATTAAGATGTTTAGTGATTACATATGTGGAATAACCTCACGCCTCAGAACAGGACAGCGGTGGAGACCAGATCGATCTCCCTGACCACCCAGGGTCAGGTGGAGGAGACGGAGGACAAAGGAGGGGGGATTAAGTTAATGCGGGATGTCAGCTTTAATATGCAATGTCTTTTGTTGTGTGTAGGTATAAGTATGAAGGTCTGACTGTGTTCGACCTCTTATTCTGCTTCTGCACTGAGATGAGACTTGTTAGAGGAGCGAAACTGATATTAAACTTTGGTTTATAAATCACATCGCCTCGTTATTTCAAGTTTAACCATTCACTCATGAATGTTTCTGTACTTATTGTACTCCAGGGACCGGTCATATCCTGTTGACCACTGAAACCACACACCCCTGTTCACCAGTGATGCAATATTTCATTTATTCTTTAAGACAAATTTATGTTGGCTCAGGCTCACTACATAAGCTAGGAACTAGCTAGCTAAGATTAGCAATAGTGACAAGAGAGCAAGGGTGGGGTGAACTGCAGCTCTTGGTCCTTTAAAGAGACATTCACTGATACGAACCGTTCTGAGGACGGCTGCAAAGGACGATTCACAGTAACGCTGCAATAATTAAAACATTAATGGCAATTTGGTCAAAAAATGTCACAAACTTTTATTTAAGACCTGTGAGAACTGTCAGCACATTGAAAATGTGCAGTGAATAGGACCTTTAAGTCTGTCTCATGTTTATTGTAATATTGAATATTTTTTAATCATTTACCGGTGGGTTTATACCATAGGTTTTTCTAACTTAAAGAGATTACTGCCTAATTCTACCAGGATTTGGCTTTTGGACTGTTGCTAATGTCAAGCCCTGATGAAGTACATCATTGTACATCCGTCTATTTTCATAACATTTCCTGGAGAGAACACAAGAAAGAAAGAAAGAAAGAATGTAGCCACACTTGCTGACCTTCATGCATAACTTCTGAACCCTGTAACTTTCAGTTTTACGGTGAGAGGCTATATAGACTTTTCTGTTAAGCAGCCACTAGATGTCAGTCACAATTACATAACCACTTATGGAAACACGGAAATATGAGGAACTGATTAAAGAATCTTTCTGTGATCCCTCCACAAAGGCTTTATGTTGATTGATCGCATTGTTCCTGCGCAATGTCCAATGCATCACTGTGTCAGCAAGACAATCCAAATGTTCTGTAGTGTTGTGCAAAATTATTACTCACCGCAACCCTGCAAACTACAGTGCGGAGCTAATTTTTTTTTTAAGCCAATTGCAAAACTCCAATAGTTTCGGTGACGCCCTCTTCTTCTCCAGCCGCGTATAAAACTGTGACGCAACGTAACCAACAACAAACCGAGCAGAGCCTCGAGTCGGGGATTAATCAGAGCACCGGGGCGCCCGTCACACTGCTGTTCTCTGGGATCTGCAGATATGATTCCCGAGGAGAGCTTTAGCTCCATAGAAAACAGGTAAGGTCTACTGGTGTGTTTTAGAGTCACTTTTACCCCTTTTGGAACCATGTGCATGAAAATGTGCCTGGAAAGGGAGCCGTATCATCTTTGAGCCTTGTATTGTGTGAACAGCTGAGGCAAAAGCACTCCATGGAAACTTTGATTTCCTGTACTTTTTATTATTATTTACTCGTTTTATGTGCCGGTTGAGGTTTGACATTGTGTAAACATAAGGCAGAATTCAAAGTAAATGCATGACTTAATGGAATTCATGTCTAGTCAGTGTCTGTATTGCTTGTGCAACGCTGGCTGGTGTGAATGTGTTGCACAACTTGCTGTAATGCATTTTTGAAATATTTACATTATCGCAACCATCCACACAGCTTCAAGTTTAAAGAGCATTTATGTACGATTACAGTGACTTTTGGTAATATTTAGCTAACTGATTATCATGGCTCAGTTTTTGGGATAAGAACTGCAGTAAATGTTTGAGCAGGCTTGAGTTTAGTTTTCTTCCAGCCCACAAAGAGCTGATTGTTCTGTCTTCGACCCTCAGGATGGAGTCTGTGGGCCTCGCTCTGGAGGAGCTGCTGGTAACGGCTCAGAAACAAGGCTGCCTCACTGTTGGCATTAACGAATCAGCCAAACTTCTCTATGTGTAAGTTGAACCTACCAAGTTTGACACTGTGATGCATCTGTTGTTCATATCATAAAGATGCCCTCTCTTCCTCCATTACATTCCTCACTCTGGGACATGAGTGCTTAGGCTTTCCTTTGTTTATCTCTCCCTCCTCAGAGACCCTGACAGTGTGGTCCTGTGTGTCCTGGCAGCCGACGATGAAGATGATGTGAGGTTGCAGATCTACTTCACCCTGCTGCAATCCTTCTGCTGCGATAGCGACATCACCATCTTGCGGGTCTCCGGAGTTCAGCGGCTCCAGCAACTGCTGGGAGCAGTGGATGCCAACAGAAACCAGGAGGAGTGCAGAGACCTCCACTGCTTACTAGTTACGGTGTGTTGACTAAGCACAGCAGCTCTATTATGTAATTCAGAGATGATTTTCATGCACAAAACTGAAATGCACCACTTTCTTTGAAGTACTGTCTGCAGATTAATATCATCTGAGCACATCTGAAAATTATTATTTTTTTCTCACTGCAGAATCCACAGGTGGATCACTGCAGACTGCAAGAAGTAGGAACGTACTGCCAGGAGAGTCGACGGCTTGACCAGTGGGTGCCTGAACTTGTCCTACAGGAGCGCTGAACTCTCAAAATGCCACTGAAAGCAAAACAATAACCAGATCATTGTGGGTCCAGATCTTCAGGGATCTTTCAGGATGAACCAGAGTGGACACACAGGCCACAATCCTAAATGAAGATGAGCAAATGCTTGAATAACTGGTGAAACAGCTGGACTGGACACTGGTTTCTAAGAATGTGTGCTTTGTTCAGAAGAAACTGAGAGTGCCTGATTAGTTTTTACATTGTCAGTTAAACACTCTGAGCTTTTATTTTGTGCTGCTGCTTGGGTTCTCACAATGTTTACAGGGTGTGCCATAGTAGTTTTTGAGAGTAGTAGTAGTAGCTTTCAAAGTAAGGTGCCTACACCCCGGCTTAAACCTGGAAGACGTGTTTGTTTAACTGGACAGGAATGCTGTGATGGTGAAACTGTACCCACATTCTTGGGAGAGTCCAAGGAGAGGAAGGGTGTGTGTGAGTGTGTATGCGTGGTATGCATATGCAGTACGCCCGTCTTTCTTTAAAAACGACTGGGTGTGCAGCGTGTGCCTTCTTGAAATGTGCAGTTGGACCTGCGGAGGAATCATCACCATGGAAACTGAAGTGGAAAATGATGTTGGAGACATATTGTACATACAGTTTCTGTGTTGCAGGACCAGAAAAAGCTGCACAGGAGCTCAGAACATAATGTATTCAGGTACCAGAGGATACACAGTGAACTGTGCTATCAGCTTTAAATTACTGTGCTGAAACAAATGTCTTTGTGCCTTCAAAAGTTGCCGTTTTGATAAACTGGCTAATACTTGGTAACATCACTGTTAATTTATTGGTAATATAATATTTCGTAAATATAAGTGGTCAGTGTTGTGCTCTGTATACTTGTCAATAAATTATTTTTGTTCATACATAACTGACTGCCTTACCGTGGACTCTTTGCTCAGATTTCAAAACAAAAGCCATGTGTGCGTCATGGAACTGGCTGAGACATGCAACTACAGTTTGCATTTTGGCTGAATAATGGAAAATGCATGTAGCACTCAGGGCAAAGGCTTTGTCATTGATAGTCTTTTCTGTTGTATTGAACAAAGTCAGTCAGTCTTAGTGAAACTGGGGCGGAGGCAGAAACTCACTGTACTGGAAGAAACAGGCAAAACAAGCTCATGCAGACATACTGTCCCTGCTAGTCAGGAAGAAACAAAGCAACACAGGAATGGGTCCAGTCACCCTTCACGGCTATTTATCAAAACTAGACTCTAGCTGTGCATGACTGGAATTTCTCAATATTGTTGGCTGAGGCTAAACACCTGCAAATGCATGTTACAGGAAGGTATGCATGTAAGTGGGTAGACACTCCCATCCCACTGTATCTCTGCTTAATCTCTGTACCGCCTGTCTGCTTTCCGCTCCACCCTCCACTCTCACATGTCTGCCTGCTGATCTGACTGCAAGGCAAGGGAGACAGGAACATTCAGGCACATGGAGCTCCCATTTGTTTACAATCAGTGAAGACAGGAGTGACTTGTGAGGGTAGCAACTTCTTATTGGTTGAGGGTCGTCCACCCTTGCTCTGATTGGCTGTGATTTGCAGAATAAAAAGTGTGGTTTGAAAACTGCAGCAAAGCTAGTGACAGTTGGGGTAGTTTCAAAGGATGCAGAGAAAACATTAGACTGGGGAGCTGTAACAATGGCATTCCTTAGAAATGACCCAGCTGTGAGTCTTTATTTTTAAACCTAACTTCATTCTTTGTTTACACATCATGTGCTCATTAGGTCACTGATCATGTGTGCATACATGTGCATTCAAGTGTCTCTACAGTAAAGGAAAGAAAAAGTCAAATGTCCAACTCACCATGAAAAGAAAGTAAAACCATTTGCCAGATCATAAAATTCAACAAGCTGTAATTATTAACAGTCTGCAGCAAAACCGGTATTTCTGCAGGATACACAATACCTTTATACAACTGTTTGGCAAGTGTGTTTACCATATTAATTTGGTTTTTAAAAAATGTTATGTATGTAATTACTACACTAGTTTTTGCATTTGTTTGGTTAGATCAAACAGAATGTAATTTGAACTGATAAATGTACAAAGGTTTGAAAACTGAACTCACTATTTTTACTCGTTTGAAATATGCAACTTTAATTAGTTCTTCACTAGTCATGGACCTCTACAAGCTCTGCAGTTAAATTCTGCAGCTAAAGTTTGATCCACTATTTTCTGAGAGGAACAGGACATTATTGCAATTTCTCGATTTTACAAGTACTAGCTGTGTGAAAAAAGCATATCAGCAGTTAAATTCTCCCGGGAAATGATCAGCCTCAGGTACAGTACAGACATTGTCACAAACCCAAGCAGTAGTACTCGCATTGAGCTGGGATCACCTCGGGACCAGGGACACTGACACACTTCTTCCATTTTTGGGACATCCACAATGATTACACAATAGTTATGACTATAGTTTTGGTCATGGATGAAGAGAGAAACAAATGATATGGACACTTTCACTCCTTTAGGGAGACGATTTGTGCATGAGTGTGCATTTGCTGGTTGCAAAGTGGTCTTGCAGCTGTTTTTGTTTCTTTTTTACAAGTAACTTTAGGAGGAGATAGTTTTGTGTTTGACAAGAGCACACCATTATGTTGAAGGGTTAATGCTTGCTGCAGTGATTTCAAGTCTCCTTTCTGCATGTAAGATGTCTAGGACTTTCTCCCTACCTTCCTGATTCTCTTCAATGGTCTAAACTAAAGATGCCTCGTTTGTAAACTTTAACTTGTTATACTCTTGTATTAGGGAGACAAAATGTACTGTTTTGCATGCAGTAACATCTGGTACCTTGCTGTAATAACCAAAGTAGCAAATTTACCAACAAATCATTATCCCAAAACTTTGCTACAGTATCGTCATATATAAATGAGAGTAGTATCCTGACTTAGCATCAAGTCCTCCAACTAATACATAAAAATAAATGTTTCCACACAAATGTGACCATATGTACAAGATGGTGATATCACTGTGTTTTACTGTTTTAAAACCAATGAAATCCTTGTACAAAGGTGGGTCAGAGATGGTGCATGGTACTAAAATCCACACTCCTATGCTGTAGACCCAGGCTCCTCAAATGGCGGTGTGATGGTGGGTTTTATTGTGAAGTGCGGTGTGTTGACACCACCTTCTGGGTGTGCCACCACACCACCTTATAAATAGGGGCATCCACCATTTTGAGCTTCCTCTTGTTCCGGATGCCCCACATTGCGAAGCACCTGCTGTATTGCAACCGGAGTTATAATAAAGTCCCGTTCTAGTGCAACCTCTCATCTGCCTTCCTTCGTGCCAGGTTTACAGACATAACATTTGGCGACTGAGGATAAACTGATCGAGGAGTGCGTAACACTGCTGCGGCCTTTCCTGGAGCTTCCCGGGGAGCCATCCATCCCATGGCCCTGCTGGGTGTAGGCTTTCGAAAACTACCTCACAGCGTTGGACCGACGGAAGCTGGATAAGGTGAGAACACGAGCATTACTTGTCCACAATCTTGGCATTGAAGGTCAGAGGATTCTGCGAACGCTCGGCATGACGGACTCGTACGAGGATGTCGTGGAGTTAATGGCTAACCACTTCACCACTCCGGACAACGTGACAGTTTCGGTTTCACCAGAGACACCAGGGAGTCGGTGAGCCCATTCAACAATTTGTCACTGACCTGAGACAGTTAGCCAGTGTGTGCCCGTTTGGGCTATTAGAGAACGAGATGGTATGCGACCAGTTAGCTAAGCACACATGTAGTACCGCGATAAGGGCTAGGTTGCTAACAGCGCCAAATGTCTTAGCATTAGCTGGGACAGTTGAGCTAGCTTTGCAGCTAGAGGCTGCGGATAAGCTAACCTCGGAGCTAAATGGACGCCAGTCTCTGAAGACACTAGAAGGGACGACGTCAGCAAACGCAGTGGACTCAGAGGACGAATGGAGCATGGCGGATGACTACGAGGCATACGCAGTGAACCGTAGGTCTGCTCCGAAGGACCCTGTCTGCAGGGGTTGTGGGTCCCTGATGCACCAAAGTTACGCGCGAGCATGCCCGGCAAGAGGGAAGCGGTGCAGCAAATGTGGGCGCATGAATCATTTCAGCAGAATGTGTCGGTTCCCAGCATCGTGGAGCCTGCCAAGTAGACCAGCCCGCCCACCTACGATGACCATCCACTCGATGAGCACTAAAACCGATGGGCTTTCCTACTGCATGGTGGAATTGGATCGTGTAGCTTTGCCGTTGATACTCAACATGGCGGCAGTGTGGTCGCTGCATTCTGTCATAAGCTCCCCGTGCGCTTTTCCACAGCACACGGAGGAGGAGAAGGAAGAATGGACTTAAGTGCAGGGTTACACCAAACACACATTTATTGATACAAAATGGACAACACAAAATGACAAGACAGCTCGGGTAAACTAAGAGTCCTCCAGGATGCTCGACAGAATGGGGAGAATCAACTGGGCAGTTCAGTGCCAAAGCGTAGCAGTTGTGCCGCACAAGGAAACGCTACCAGCATAGCAGCACAACTGCACACAGAAACACTAACAGTTTAATCACGGCACCGGAGCAGTCTGAGTAATCCAAGTTCCCCAGCGAGCACACACAAACACTCCTTCCCCGACGTGACGGTCCCATGGTGAAGAACGACCGTGTGAACTCGTACAATGGTCCAGCGGTGTTTGACTGGTAAAGAGCTGCCTAAGTACAAACACCGCTGGCATGACAAATTGGCCACACCTGGGCGAGGCGCGGGAAAGATGATTACCAGGGCGAACAGCTGATTGTCAGAGAGAGAGGGGGCATGATCGGACCGGCGAATGTTAGACAGTGCCCACCAGGAAGTGGGTCAAACAGCTGCCTAATGATCGCCGGCCAGAACAGCGGCTACAGGCATGGAAAGAAACAATACACAGACATGAAAACAACAAGAAATCAAAAGATAACGACACATGATAAACCCAATGCCTGAGCTACCAAGAACGATCAGAACCGAGCCAACAGGAAACACGGGCTCGGTTTGTGACACATTCTTCCATCTACTCCCATAGCAGGACAGCCTGGTGACATAGATGTAAATCAAGGGGATCCAGGGGAGGACAGTTTACAGCTTTTCTCATAAATTTGTAACTTTTTCTCATAAATCTACTACAGTTTGACTGCAATCTGTTCTGGGTGTACCCTGCCTCTCGCCTAAAGATGCTATGATAGGCTCCAGCCTGTCATGATGGCCGCTAGGCCGTCATCAGCATTATCATCATCAGCTGCGCTCAATCCAACAGGTGGCAATCAGCGGGCTTTAGAAGCTCGACGCGCTGACTCCTCAGCACGGAGTCGTCTGTCTTCCTTGCCAAGCAATGCGCCAAGATCTCGACCACAGATCAAGAAGCAAATGTCAAGCCAAGCCAGGCCACGTAAGCAAACCCAGCACTCTCTTCCTGCAAGTTCTTTCCCCTGTGCACAGGTGGACCTCCCAGGCGGCGGACCTTCCTCCTCAGCTGACGAGGCACAGCCTTCTCCTCCTCGGAGTTCCTCCTCACCCCCGCAACGCCGGGCACCTCGAGCACCACGTCACTCGGACACCGAGAGCCAGCCGGACTTACACTGCGGAACCTGCCAGTAAGCACCTGCAGCACCTTTACACCGTTATTGTCAGTGAACAGCAGTAACCTTTGTGCTTGTGTGTTTCCAGGGTTGCCGGGTCACCACAAGTCAGGCTCAGCTCCAGTGACCAGACAAGCACACATACATCCACTCACGCACTACACCCTCACTTTAACAAATGAAAGATTATTGTCTGTAATCACTCGTGTCAGCGTCTGTCTCTTGGGTCGTAAATCATGTCAGTACGACTCCGTCAGAATGACCCAACAGACAGCGCGCTGTCGCGCCGCTTAAACACTCTCAGCGCACGAGTTGACATGATTTCCCATCAACAGACGGTAATTTTAAATCAGCTGACACAAATTAACAGCTGGCTGGATCGCCTGGAAGGACACCAGGCGTTCCCCCCGGCCAGCGGGGCGCCTTCAGCACCCGCAGCTACTGCTACTAGCCAACCTAACCCACCATCCGCACATCGCCTCACTCCCGTGCCAACCCCAGCTCGTTTTAATGTTAAACTTGGGGAGGCACGAGGGTTTTTGCTGCAGTGTGAGTCTGTGTTTCTCCGCGTCCCGGGGGACTTTGCCACTGATTTGAACAAGATTGGATATATTATCAATTTGCTGGGAGGCAGAGCCTTAGATTGGGCTTACACCATCATGGCCAAACCAAACTATCCTTTGTTAACTTACCAGCAGTTCGTGGCAGAGTTTATGGAGGTGTTCGATCATGTTGACCGGGGCGCGGTGTTAACCGAACGGCTGCTAGGTCTTCGGCAGGGCAGTAGATCTGCCGCCGATTACTCCGTTGACTTCCGGGTATTAGCTGCTCAGGTTGGGTGGTGGGAGCCAGCGCTCTGTGGAATCTTCCTCCGCAGTCTTAGCCCAGAGTTGAAGGATGAGCTAGCAGCAAAGGATAAACCAGACAGGTTAGGGGAGTTAATCTCCCTCACTATCAGCTTAGATAGCAGACTAAGGGAGCGGGCGGCTGAACGGCAAACAGTTTCCCGTTCGAGTAAACCTCGCCCTCGCTCCGTTAGGTCCTCCCCCCTCGCTCTGCCTTCATCAGAGGAGCTTCCGGAGCAGGAGGAAATGATTGTGGGGCAATCGGGTATTACAGCGGCTGAAAGGCAGCACCGCAGGGAGCAGGGGTTGTGTTTCTACTGTGGAAATGGGTCACATGGAGTAGTGGATTGTCCGTTAAAAGGGGAGGTCCGCGGATCACTGTAGGGGGATTCGCGGACAAAGATCAGGAAAAACCCCTCACTAGTTGCCATATCCCCATTAGACTCCTCCACAAACACAAAGAACACACCACACACGCCTTAGTTGACTCTGGAGCTGAGCAGAATTTTATCTCCAGAGACCTGGCAACCCTGATGGGCCTCAGCTGTCAACCCTTATGCCCTCCTGTTCATCTTGTCACCCTATCCAAAGCGTCACTGACATCAGTTTCCCACCAGACGGTCCCTGTATCGGTAATAGTCTCAGGTAATCACAGGGAGGAAATACGGTTCCTGGTGCTGCCCATCACCTCTTCACCTGTCATCTCGGGGTACCCCTGGCTTCGGCTGCATAACCCCACTTTCGACTGGCAAGCTGGGAGTATTACGGCGTGGAGCTCGTTTCGCCTGAGCGCCTGTCTCCAGTCAGCGGCGTGTGCCCCCTCGGTTCCGATGCCTCCTACCTCGACGCCTCCTCCGGACCTGTCCAAGGTACCTGATGTCTACCATGACCTGGGCCCGGTGTTTAGCAAGTCACGGGCGCTGTCCCTTCCCCCCCATCGTCTGTATGACTGTGCAATAAACCTCAAGGCTGGAGCCCCTCTCCCGGCGAGCCGCCTGTACAGCCTGTCAGCTCCGGAACGTGAGGCCATGGATACATATATTAAGGAGTCTTTGGCTTCCGGTATCATCCGTCCATCATCCTCGGCCGTAGGGGCAGGGTTCTTCTTCGTGAGGAAGAAGGACGGTTCGCTGCGCCCCTGCATCGACTTCCGGGGTCTCAATGAAATCACAATTAAAGACAAGTACAGGACTTCCGGGAAGATGGCGGAGAGACATAACGCTTAAACAGAGAGTTCTCCCTAGCCAGATTAAAAATCATCGGTAAATGGCCAACTCGACATAAACGGATCAATAAACCAAGGGATGAAAACACGAAGGAGCCGGGCACACGGACAAAAGCAAGGTAAAATTAAAGAATTCCTCTTCAACAACACAGGAGAAATTGCTGAACACGAGGCCCAAAAAAACGAGGTGACTGCAGCAGGGAAAATGGAGGACGCCAAACTCGATACCATGAACACTGGCATCGCCAATTTAGGTAAAGAGTTAAAAGACTTCAAGCGGCAACTCCAACAGGATTTAGCGGCTCTTAAGGAGGAGCTGAAAAAAGAGATGAAGGAGGAAATTATGGGCCTCCGAAGAGAAATGGAGCGCAAGCTAGCAGAAAACATGGAGGAGCTGCGCTCTCAACGGGCGTGTATGACAGAAGCACAGGCCCGAATATCGGAGCTGGAAGACTGGAAGAGTGAGGCAAACGAGCAGCTGCAGACCCTGACGGCACAAACGCAGAGGATGCAGGAGAAAATAACCGACCTGGAGAGCAGGTCCAGACGGAGCAACATACGCATCTTCGGGATCCCAGAGGGCATTGAAGGCAACTCGATGACGAAATTCATGGATCAGTTCTTAAAAAAAGAGCTGGAGCTGCCCGGTGAAGCGGATCTGCAGATTCAATGAGCGCACAGAGCCTCGGCACAGAACCCGAAACCAAACTCTCCACCCAGGTCAGTTGTGGTAAACTTTCTGAAATATGATGTAAAGGAAAGAATCCTGACACAAGCATGGAAAAAAAAGATACGAATCGGCGACAAACAGATATTCTTTGATCATGACTACCCGACAGAAATTGTGCAGCAGAGAAAGAAATATGCCAACATTAAAAAAACGCTGAAAGAGAAAAAAATTAGATTCCAAACGCCGCTAACGAAGATGAGGATTCATTGGGAGGACGGCGTGAAGACATACAACACAGCCAGAGAGGCAGCGCGGGACATGATGGAGCGGGGCTTTGTGGTGAGCGTGCCGGAGGAAGCGGCTGGAGCAGCGGCGACACTGAACGCATCACGACAGCCGGAGTGGAGGCGAGTGAGCGGCAGAAGAAGAGAGGAGACGTGGGGCAGCGGGCCCAGGAAAAACTGCAAGGCTTTCAACTGAAAGCCTAGATTACAACAAAGATTAAGAAAGGCACAGAAGAAATGAAGGCCAAGAAGACAAGGTAAAAGAGAAACAAAAGGCTAGGAGAGGTTTAAGTGATTTTTGTTGGACATTTCTAGACTAATGACTATTACTTGGATAGTAACTAGAGGTCTAGGGAGGGCCCCTCACTCGGTGAGGACATTCCCTCCACCCACCAACAGGGACCAGTGGGCAGAAGAAAGGCCCAAAGTACGGAGGTCGAGATTTTTTAATGTGTTTTTATATAAATATGTGTTATTTTTTGTTGTTAAAGGGGCTAGGAGCACAAGTTAAAAAAATGGAAAAACATGAATATGGGTAAAAATCTTAAGATAATGACACTAAACGTGAATGGTCTGAACTCACCTGTTAAAAGGGAAAGAATAATAAGAAAATTCAAGAACTAACTACTAACTAACTAACCTGCACTTATATAGCGCTTTTCTAGTCACAAAGACCACTCAAAGCGCTTTCACTAGTACTAACCCTCTACTCTAAGGGCCTATAGGAAACAGATGTCTAGGGACAATTTAGAACAACCAATTAACCTAACATGCATGTCTTTGGATTGTGGGAGGAAACCGGAGCCCCCGGAGTAAACCCACGCAGCACAGGGAGAACATGCAAACTCCATACAGAAAGGTTCCACCCCCTGCCAGCCTGGGGATTTGAACCAGGAACCTTCTAGCTGTAAGGCAACAGTGCTAACCACTGCACCACCGTGCTGCCCAGAAGCAGGAAAAAGCCGAAATTATATTTATGCAAGAGACACATTTGAGCAAGACAGAACATGTGAAACTAAAGAGATTTGGCTATAAGAACTCCTACTACAGTTCATTTAAGGGAGGAACTAAAAGGGGGGTTATGATACTAATTTCAAATAAAATACAATTTGAATGTGAACAAGAAATCCAGGATAAAGAAGGTAGGTATGTAATAATAAAGGGAAGAATAGATGGTATGCAGATCACATTAGTGAACATCTATGCCCCACCAGAAAGTGACAAGGGCTTTTTTCAAGATCTGTTTGATCTCATAGCAACACACAGTGAAGGAGTCCTAATTTGTGGAGGAGACTTAAATGCCGTCATGGATCATGAAGTTGACACAACAAGTGTTAAGAAGACAAAAAAACATGTAACAAAGTTCATAAGAACCTCACTGGCAGAAATGGGTATGGTAGACATATGGAGGGACCTGCACCCACTCGAAAAAGACTATACACATTATTCAGCAGTCCATAAAGTACACTCTAGAATAGATTACTTCCTTATGAATGAAGGTGACAGACACAGGTGGTGAAATTGTCGGATTGGAGGGGCAGAAATATCAGATCATAATCCTATATACATGGAAATATATTTAAACAATAGAAAATGACAAACAACATGGAAACTTAATGTAGGACTGTTAAATGATGAGAAAATGAAAGAAAGAATAAAAGTAAACATAAACGAGTATATCCAAGAGAATGACAATGAAGAAGTGGACCCAACAATACTATGGGATGCACTAAAAGCCGTGTTAAGAGGTAAATTAATTGTTGAAACAGGAAAAGCAAATAAGTCTAAACTGGAAACATATGAACAAAGATGTGAGAGACTGAGGGAATTAGAACGTAAACATCAAAACACAAATGACCCAAAAATATACCAAGAAATTAAAGAAGAAAAAATAAAGATAAAAGAAACACAAATAGATGAAATTGAAAGGAAAAATAGATATCTAAAGCAAAAATATTATGAAACGGGACCAAAAGCCACAAAATTGCTGGCAAAACGGTTAAGAAAACAACAAACAGTGAATAATATATATAAGATTAAAGACCCCATCACAAATAAAACCACAATTAACCCAGAAAACATCGAAGAAATATTCCATAATTTCTATCAAGAACTATACTCGCAACCTGAAGAAACAAATACTAAGGATATTAAAAAATTTCTATGCACATTGGACTTGCCATCAATAGGAAATCAACAAAATGAAAAGCTAACAGCAGAAATAACAACACAAGAGATTAGAGATGTGATTAAGTCACTTAAAAACAGTAAATCACCAGGTAGTGATGGATACCCATCTGAGTTTTATAAACTGTTTATAGAAGAACTCACACCACAGCTCCTAAAGTCATTTAATTGGACGTTGAACAACAACAAAATACCTCCATCATGGAACGAAGCCATTATTTCAGTTATTTTAAAGCCAGGGAAAGATAGAGAACAATGCGGAAACTATAGACCAATCTCTTTATTAAATGTGGATTATAAAATATATACAACAATTATATGTAAACGAATAAAGACATTCTTGACGGAATTGATAGAAGATGATCAAAGTGGTTTCATAGAGGGGCGCCAAACACATGACAATATCAGGAGAACAATACATATAATTAATCAAATACATAAAGAAAAGAAAAGCGCAGTAATAATGAGTTTAGATGCAGAAATGTACATGAATTAAAATCATGTACAACGCTTGGACAATTTAAACAAAAACTAAAGGAAGAAATACTCCAAACATATTTACAAGATGACGTGTAAACTCACATAAGGATTGACATATCCAGCCTGTGTTGTGTTGTAGCTTAGTTTTGTTTTGTTTTTTTTGTTTTTTTTCTCTCTCTGTGACATTCTGTCTTAGATTTGTCTTGAATAGTAACCGCTTAACTTAGCTTAGCTTAGTTTTCTTTTTTTTTTTTTCTCTCAGTCACACTTTGTCTTAGCTTTATTCTAAATTGCAATCACTCTTGTCTTGTTTACTTTTTTCTTTGAATTCTTGGATGGAATATGGGTGGGCAATATAAGCTGCGGCTTCAGCCATCACCCATTTCGGATAACTCACGTGGAATTGTTTAGTAGAAGGAGTCTTTGTCTAATTTGACCTTGTTGTTATATTATACAGTTTCTTTTAACCTGTACTGTATTATCCGAAAATAAATTCATTCATTCATTCATTCATTCAGAAAAAGCATTTGACAGGGTTAACTGTAAATTCCTATATAGTGTGCTGGAACGCTTTGGATTTAATGAAAAATCAGTACAATGCATAAAGACGCTGTATCAAGAACCTGTGGCAAGAATCAAGATAAACGGTAGCTTAACAGACAAAGTAAATATACAAAGATCAACCAGGCAGGGATGCTGCTTATCGCCCACCTTGTTTGCTCTGTTCATAGAGCCACTGGCTCAAGCGATACGACAAAATAAGAAATTAAAAGGTGTAACAATAAAGGGAGCGGAACACAAGATTGGGCTATTTGCAGACGATATTATAGTTTACCTTGAACAACCAGATGAATCAATAATGGAAATGATGAACTTGATAGAAAATTTTGGAAAATTATCAGGATACAAGATAAACATAACAAAAACACAAATACTGACATTCCACTATAACCCTCTAAACCAGATAACTGATAAGATCAAACTAAACTGGAAACAAAAAGAAATAAAATACCTTGGAGTGAACATACCTAAAGATCTAAGCAAAATCTATAAAGCAAACTATGATAGGTTGGAACAAGAAATAAAAAAAGATATTGATAGATGGTCAATCTTAAATATGGATCTGAATTCAAAAATTGAGACAGTCAAAATCAGCATACAACCTAGATTACTTTACCTCTTCCAGGCTCTACCAACAGAGATTCCAGGTGCCCAGTTCTTAAAGTGGGACAGGATGATATCGAGATTTGTTTGGGGAGGTAAAAAGCCAAGAGTGAAATATAAAACTCTCCAGTTACCAAAAGAGAAAGGAGGCATGGGCCTACCGAGTCTAAAGGAATATTACTACTCAGCACAAATAAGATATATCATATGTTGGTGCGACGAACGATATGAGGCAAAATGGAAAGAAATGGAAAAGGAAATTGAGGGACTCCCAGTACAAAGCATAATAGGAGATAAAGATGCATATAAGCAAATCAAACAAATAGACCCAATCACTAAATTTACTTTGGAACTGTGGTATAAAATAGTACAAAAGTATAATATAAAGGAAGACATAAAACTATTGAAATGGGTAGCATTTGACAGTCAGTTTGAACCGGCAAAGCAAGATAGAGGATACAAAAATCTGGTGAACAAGGGAATCACAGCATGGGGCAATATCGGAAAAAATGATCTCGGGAGCTTTGTAAACATCAGAAGAAAATTTAAGCTAGAAAGATCGGAATTCTTCAGATATCTGCAGATGAGAGACTATTATATGAAGAAGATTAGGCATAACCTCCAAACAGATGTGAGCGAGATTATACAATTCATTTTAAGTTCATATGCAGGAAATAAAATAAGAATTATTTCAAAGCTATATCAGAAACTTACGGCAAACAAACATTCAAGTAACTATATAAAGGAGAAATGGGAGAAAGAGCTCAATTTAAACATAACAGAAGAAAGCTGGCAGGAAATATGGAAAACACAACACACATCAACAAATTCAAGGATATGGAGGGAATTTGGATGGAAAAACCTGATTCGCTTTTTCATTACACCACAGATTCAAGGAAAATATACAAATACCCAATCTTTATGCTGGAGGGGATGTGGGGCTCAAAATGCAGACCACTCACATATGTTTTGGAAATGCAGCAAAATCTCATCATTCTGGAAATCTATACATGTGACAATACAGAGGATATTAGGATATAATATACCAATGAACTGTAACCTGATGTACTTATGTGATCTTAAAAGAGACAATGTAATACAGGCTGAGGACAGATATCTAGTTAAAATCTTGTTGATTGCATGTAAAAAAACAATCACAAAAAAATGGCGATCAGAAGTTCTTCCTGACCAAGAGCAATGGACTGACATTGTTGAGGACATACGTATGATGGAAAAACTAACATATCGACAAAGAATGCAAGAAAGACTATATGAAAAAAAATGGCAGAAATGGACACACTACAAAGTGCAACAACGAGACAGAAATTGAAAGAATAACCAAAGACACTGGAAAAACCAAAAGAATTAAGAGATGGAAACTAAAAACTTGATGCTCCAACATTTGTCCCCCCCCCTTTTTTTTCTTTTTCCTTTTTTTTCTTTCTTACTCTAGCCCCTTTGTTTTTTTAAATGTAGACTGTGATCTGAATGCAATATATATAATGAAAAATGAATAAAAATCTAAGTTACAAAAAAAAGATATAAAAGAGGAATGCACAGAGACCCGGGAGCTCTTTTACTGTACTGTATGTTGGAGATGGAGTAAAGTTTCTGTGTCATTCAAAAAAAAAAAAAAAGACAAGTACACACTTCCCTTGATGAACACCGCCTTCGATTCCCTCCAGGGGGCGTCATGGTTCACTAAGTTAGATCTGCGGAACGCCTATCACCTGGTACGCATTCGAGAAGGTGATGAATGGAAGACTGCTTTCCGGACCCCAAGCGATCACTTTGAATATTTAGTGATGCCGTTTGGGTTAACCAACGCTCCGGCGGTGTTTCAGCGCCTGATCAATGACGTCCTTCGGGATTTTCTGAACTCCTTCGTCTTCGTGTACCTCGATGATATCCTCATCTTCTCGCGCACACTGGAGGACCATCAGGTGCATGTGCGGCGGGTTCTGCAGCGCCTCCTGGAGAATCAGTTGTTCGTCAAGGCGGAGAAGTGTGAGTTCCACACTGATGGCACCTCCTTCCTGGGTTTCATTATTGCCCATAACCAGGTGTTCCCCGACCCAGTTAAGGTCAAGGTGGTGGTGGACTGGCCCACACCTACGTCACGGAAACTGCTGCAGGGGTTCCTGGGTTTCGCCAATTTTTATTGGCGGTTTGTGCCAAACTTTGGGAATATCGCCAGACCCCTGACTGCGCTCACATCCCCGAAGATGCCTTTTCGCTGGAGTGAGGAGGCTGCTGCGGCATTCGAGAGATTGAAGGAAGAGTTCGCTTTGGCTCGTGTGTTGACCCAGGTGGATCCGGAACTACAGTGTCTGGTGGAGGTGGACGCCTCAGATTCGGGCGTTGGGGCCATTCTCTCTCAGCGCTCCCCGGTGGACGGACAGATCCGACCCTGCGCTTACTTCTCTCATCGTCTGACACCTGCTGAGAGGAATTACAGCATTGGCGACAGGGAGTTGCTGGCCGTCAAGCTCGCTCTGGAGGAGTGGAGGCACTGGCTGGAGGGGGCCGTCCAGCCGTTTGTCGTTTGGACTGACCATCACAACCTGGAGTACCTCAGGACAGCCAAGCGGTTGAATGCACGTCAGGCCCGCTGGTCACTCTTCTTCGGTCGTTTTAATTTTACGATCACCTATCGGCCGGGAAGCAAGAATGGTAAGCCTGACGCTCTTTCCAGGCAGTTTGACGTGCCATCCTCTGATGAGCAGGAGGAGACTGTCCTGCCGTCTGCCTGTGTGGTGGGTGCATTGTCCTGGGGAATCTGCGACAAGGTCAGAAGAGCACAGGAGGTGGAGCCCGATCTGGGTGGGGGGCCCCCGGGTCGTTTGTTTGTTCCCAGTTCTGTCAGATGCCAGGTAATTGAGTGGGGTCACGCGTCTAAACTGGCGTGCCATCCGGGTGTGAGTCGAACCATTGACCTCTTCCAGAGAACCTTTTGGTGGCCAGGGCTACGGAAGGATGTTAACAGCTATGTCTGGGCCTGCGCTCAATGCGCTACTGGTAAGACGTCATCGTCGGCCCCGGCGGGCCTTCTGCACCCTCTGCCCGTCCCTTCCCGCCCCTGGTCCCATGTAGCCATGGACTTCGTGACCGGTTTGCCCCCCTCCGGCCACTTCAGGACTGTTTTGACTATAGTGGACCGTTTCTCTAAATCTGCCCACTTTGTGCCTCTCCGGGGGTTGCCATCAGCACGGGAGACGGCGGACCTTCTTGTCCTTCACGTGGTTCATCCTCATGGGATCCCTGCTGACATCGTTTTGGATCGAGGTCCACAGTTCTTGTCTCAAGTTTGGAAGGCGTTCTGCACGGTTCTGGGGGCCACAGCCAGTCTTTCCTCCGGATACCACCCGCAGAGCAACGGCCAGTGCGAGCGGGCCAATCAGGAGCTGGAGGCTGCACTGCGCTGCGTCATCTCCTCCTGCTCTTCTTCTTGGAGCATGTACCTCTCGTGGATCGAGTACGCTCATAACACCACGGTGTCCTCGGCCACGGGGATGTCCCCCTTTAAGGCATCTTTGGGGTACGATCCACCTCTGTTCCCTGAGGAGGAGGGAGAGGTAGCAGTTCCGTCTGTACAGGCTCATACCAGGCGTTGTCGGCGGATTTGGTCCATCACCCGCAGAGCCCTTCTGAGAACCACGGAACGCAACATTGAAGTGGCCAATCATCACAGGAGGCCTGCCCCGGACTACAAGGTGGGTCAGAAGGTATGGTTGTCCACGAAGAACATCAGTGTGCCTGCCGAGAAGCGTAAGCTGACCAAGCGCTTCATCAGTCCTTGTGTCATTGCCTGCATTGTCAACCCTGTGTCTGTTCGTCTTGTTCTCCCCCCTCACATGCGCATCTGCCCTACTTTTCATGTCTCCCAGATTAAGTCCTACGTCACCGACCCGCTGTGCCCGCCCCCTGCGGCTCCTGTTTCTCTGAGGATGATCGATGGCCACCCGGCCTGGGGAATGACAGCGATCCTGGATGTCCACAGGAGGGGTCGGGGCCTTCAGTATTTGGTGGACTGGGAGGGGTTTGGTCCTGAGCATCGCTGCTGGATACGCCCTGCGTTGATCCTCGATAAGCAGTTGATCCGCGATTTCCATCGGGCGCATCCAGGTAGGATTGGGCAGGTGCCTGGAGGCACCTCTAGAGGGGGGAGTACTGTCATGATGGCCGCTAGGCCGTCATCAGCATTATCATCATCAGCTGCACTCAATCCAGCAGGTGGCAATCAGTGGGCTTTAAAAGCTCGAAGCGCTGACTCCTCAGCATGGAGTCGTCTGTCTTCCTTGCCAAGCAATGCGCCAAGATCTCGACCACAGATCAAGAAGCAAACGCCAAACCAAGCCAGGCCACGTAAGCAAACCCAGCACTCTCTTCCTGCAAGTTCTTTCCCCTGTGCACAGGTGGATCTCCCAGGCGGCGGACCTTCCTCCTCAGCTGACGAGGCACAGCCTCCTCCTCCTCGGAGTTCCTCCTCACCCCCGCAACGCCGGGCACCTCGAGCACCACGTCACTCGGACACCGAGAGCCAGCCGGACTTACACTGCGGAACCTGCCAGTAAGCACCTGCAGCACCTTTACACCGTTACTGTCAGTGAACAGCAGTAACCTTTGTGCTTGTGTGTTTCCAGGGTTGCCGGGTCACCACAAGTCAGGCTCAGCTCCAGTGACCAGACAGGCACACATACATCCACTCACGCACTACACCCTCACTTTAACAAATAAAAGATTATTGTCTGTAATCACTCGTGTCAGCGTCTGTCTCTTGGGTCGTAAATCATGTCACAGCCACCCTCCATTCCCCCTGCAACCCAAAAAGGATTAAGTGGTAGAAACAGGTGGCCAGGGAGAGGGAAATTTGAGCTTCTCTGCTTGAGGTGCTGCCTCCGTGACCTGGACCTCTGGAAAAATGGTAGAAAATGGATGGATGGATGAATTTGCTGCAATTAACTGTAAATGTAAAAAAAAATTCTTGTAAATTTGGCACGTTTCCCTTAAATCAGCAGTTTTTTCTTGTAAATTTGTAACCTTTTTCTAGTAGATATGTGATTTTTTTTCTTGCAAACTTACATATTTTTTCATGAATTTGCAGCTTTTTTCTAGTTAACTTGAATTTTTGTAAATTTGCAACTGTTTCTTGTAAATATGCAATTTTCTTTCTCATATATTTATGACTGTTTTTTTTTTTTGTAAATTTGAAGCTTTTTCTCATCAATGCATGTTTGTACATTCTTTCTCATAAATTTGTGACTGACTACAAAAATACTAACAGAGTCCCCTCAGTATTTACTCTGGAGAAAATATTCTGTTTATTGTCCCTCCCAACATGGAAATGAAGCATCCACCCATTCAGCATGTTGGCACTGCTCCAGACCTGTGGCCCACTGGAAAAAACAAATGTGGACCCCTGACAAAAACATTTGAAGACCCCTGCTGTAGACCCATGTTTGCATCCTTGTCTTGGCTTTTTGTCAATGGTGTCTGTGCTTACTTTCACTTTTTCCTTTGCAAATCAGTTCCAGTTTACACACTAAATACACATTTTTAGGTGGCTGTGGTGAGGGTATTAGAATTAGGCTCTAAAATACTTGGTGAAAATGAGCAAAATGGTTAGAGTAAAGAAAAAGTGATGGTCTAATTTACACACACACCAAGTGACAATTTTAGTACTTTCAGTGAACTTATTGGTGCAAAATGTGTTAGTATGGTGTAATATCAGGATAAAAAGTTTTGTTTTTTTAAATAAAAATATTTTATTGTTACCCTCAAAGTACATTGTTTTTTTTTTGTTTGTCTTTCAGCTGTTCCCTTTCAGGGTCACCACAGTGTATCACCACTTGATATCACAATGAGCTGCATGTAGATTTGGCAACGATTTTTATGCTGGATGCCCTTCCTGACGCAACCCTGCCCGTTTTTCCGGGCTTGGGACCAGCACAGGGAGTACAATGGCTTGTGCACCCACTGTGGCTGGGTAACCAACATTTCCCTCCATTCCATTTTTGCTGAGAACCAAGCTGGATGGCAGGAAGTTCCATTTTTATGGTCTTTGGCATGACCCGCCCTGGACTCGGACTCTGGTGTCCTGATTGTGGGGCGGATGCTCTACCTCTGGGCCACCATAAGAATCCTGTAGTTACCATGGGTGGCTGTGGCACAGGTGTAGTGTGACTGACTACTGATTGGAGGGTCAGGGGTTCGATTCCCGCTCTGTCTGCAGTCTGCATGTCGAAGTGTCCTTGAGCAAGACACTGAACCCCCAGTTGCTCTTGGTGGGTCAGGTCAGCGCCTGTGTGTGAATTGGTGGATAGCAGAATCTGTAAAGCGCTAGAGATGAGAAAAAGCGCTATTTACCGTAAAGGCACTCTGTAGTCACCATATAAGAACTTGTGTGTAAGTACTCCAAAACTACACAGTACATTTTGGGTTCTAATTTTATAACTACCCCAAAATTACCAGGTAATTACAGGGTTCTGGGCTGTGTTATACAAGTAGGTAGTGGATAACTGTGGGGGTAATAACTAATAAGAAAAATACCTGCATAACACAGCCCAGAACCCTGTAAACACCGTGTAATTCCAGGATAGTTATGAAATTAAAACTCATGAAGTAAACCTAGAGGGTAACCTTGGAGTACTTAGACTTAAGAATAATTTGAACAATTAAACTTATACTAAGCACCGACCTCTAGCGCTCTTATATGGTGACAACAGAGTACCTACATGGTAAATACAGGGGTACTTATGTAACAAATATATGCACTTATATGGTAATAATAAACTACTTTAAAAAAAAACGGGCTTGTTACCCCAATATTTCACAGTATTAACAGTTTTACACCAGTAATTCCACACAAGGTATATGGAAAGTATCCTTGAATTTCATAATACTTCCCAGGTGGTGTTATAAAGTGTTACCCCACATCCAGCTCTTATACAGAGTCTATCGGCTAAATTCAATAATAAACACAAAGAGCATGCGCTATTATATCATCTTTTTATTAATGTTATCTACTTTTCAATATCATCTTTTTTTAACAGCAATATCCACAAAATATTAACAGTGTGCAAGAAAACATGAGTTATGGCACATCAGAGAACAGTTACAAAAAATAGATATATTTTCTTCATAATCAATCAAGGCAAAAAGATACATATACTGTATGCATACACAGGATATCAGAACACAAAAGATGAATCCCAGGAAGGGCCCAGAGCCAATTCAATGATATTTGATTGGAAAGTCCATCGGTGAGAAGCCTCTATGCACCGCATCTGAATCAAACTCAACTTTTTAGTGGCTCATTTTATTTTTGTATCACAACCCCTGTGGATTTCCATCTTGAGCCACATATTTTAGTCTTTAGTCCGTTCATTCTCTTGAGCTCCAGTAACAGCAGTGACACAATATTTGCCACTATAAGGCAAATTAACCATGTGATCTGTCAACCAAACCAACAATCCAGTATATGGCTGTCTCTGATTGTAGCCCAACCAGGGATGGAATGATTAAACAACAAATAAAAACAACAGTGATTAAAAAAAATATGTTGGGGCAGTATCAGGACAACATCAGTGTGTGGATGTGCCGATATGCATTTTTGAATTGAACTTTCTTGTCTAAAAAAAATCAGGCTACTTTCTTAAAATTATAATAGCACAGATATTGGAAAGGGTAACTACATACCTATGGTATGTAACGTTACATACCTGTGGGTAACATTAATGTTCAGATTTTTTTTGTTTAGTTTCTTCAAACAAAAGAAAAAAAATCAGCTTAAGTATGACTAAATAATCAATTTTCCTCTTGAGACAAAAGATTATTTTAAATAAAGAGAAAAACATTAATTAGAAATTGTCTGCTAAATCAAAAGTCATAAATAGTAGCTAGCTAATTAAGCTTAACATGGACAAGAAACAGGCTGAGCCCAACAACAAAATCCACTTCATATAACCTTAAAACTTGGCTGCTGGTTGCAAGACAAAGATTAGGCCTAAGATAAAAGACCTGGCAAGCTTTGCCCACGATGAGGGCAGCTCATTAAAGAGTTCCCTTGACCTACTTCTGGTTATTGCAGGAGGCTGAAATTGGACATGTATAATAATACACATTTCTATAGGCCACGTGGTAATTTGCAGCTCTGGTCTTCTAAGAGTTTCTCTTTTACAGGTGCTAAGATGGAGTAAGATGTGATAATGGAGCCAGTTGAATGCAGGGCGGTCATCAGGTTCCTGTACTGGAGAGGCCACACACTACAGGAGGCATTTGATGAGCTCAGAGAGACTTTTGGGGAGAATGCCCCATCGTATGACGTAGTCAAGCACTGACATTGGCAGTTCAAGTATGGTTGGACATTGGTGGAAACAGTGTGTCACTGATGAAGACGCCATCCAATGGAAGCCACCATTTTGGATGACTGCTCCATAACCGTTCGCCAAGTACCCCAAGATGTCAAGATCTGAGTGAGGTCTGTGGAAAAAAATCATCCATGACCATTTGCATATGTGGAAGTTGTCTGAATGATGGATTCCCCGGTTCCTCACACATTTCCAGAGCTAGGGACAAGTCATGTACTTCCAGGCTCTTCTGGCCATGTGTCAAGAAAACCAGCAGAACTTCTTCGACAGACTAATCACGCTAGACGAAACATTGGTCCATCACTATGATCCAGAGACTAAAGCCCAGTCAAAGCAATGGAAATATTATAACTCACCACCTCTGAAGAAGGCATGTGTCTAACCCTCAGCAGGCAAGGCCATGCTCATGGTCTTTTGGGACCAGCATGGAGTATTGATGATGGCTTTCCTGGCAAAGGGCACCACAGTTACCGAGGCTTACTATACTTTACTGCTGCAAAAATTACAGAAGCCCGTCAAAACCGAGAGGCGTGGCATGCTGACCAAAAGTGTCCACCTCCTGCAAGACAACAGCCTGGTTTACACCTCGCATGTTTCCCAGACAAAAGCACAGTCTTGCAGCTATGAAATCCTTCCTCACCCCCTTTACTTTTCTGACCTTGCACCATCTGACTTCCACCTCTTTCCAACCATGAAGTCACTTTTGAAGGGCAAACACTTTCAAGATAATGAAATGCTAACGTCCGAGTTCAAGTCGGGGCTTCTGATGCAATCTGCAGACTGCTACAGGTGAGGTCTCCACAGCTGCATAAAGTAATGGAAGAGGTGTGTGACATTTGGTGATACCTACAGTATGTAGAGAAAGACTAATAACTGTGCCAAGTTTGGTTCCTCTCAATCCATGGGAAACGAGTCAGTGGAACTCTTTAATGAACAACCCTTGTGTAAGTGAATTAGAAGTTTTAACTTCATAATGACTAGCTTCTTATATCAAACTATTCCTTTAGGTTTACACTTAAAAGGAAACTGTAGCTAATATGACGTAGAGCAGAGAGCTAATTGATTGTGAATTATTATTAACAATTTCTGGTTGTGACAGAATCCTTTCACTCATATCCAAACATGGACTCTAGCCTCTGACTATCCAAACAGCTAGAGACCATACATGCCGTTCTGACTCTCAGGATCACATGACCTCTCCTCTGATCAGAATAACCCTGACCTAGAATGGTGCCCCCCTGCAGCACTGTAACATTAACATTGCACCACTGTCTGCAGGCACTGCATGTTCTTAAACCCTGTGACTCTCCCACTAACACGGGCACACTCACACACATGGGCGCACTTCTATTTTCTCTTCTCTGCCCACTGCTCTGCCAAATCATCTTTTTGTGTTACCAAGCACCCACACACACACATACGCACAAATGCACGCACACAGATCCTCCGCCCTTGCTGTGGCCTTTCTTGAAATTTTATTTTCTCTGCACTTGAGGAACAGTCTGCCATTACAGTTAAAATAAAGGCAAAAGAGAGGTTAAGTAAATGCTTGTATCAGGAGCCTTTGCATTCACACACACACACACACACACACACACACACACACACACACACACACACACACACACACACACACGTAGCCTAAAGGTAGTGAAAGTTGAAATGAAATGAATACAACTTGGATGCAGACCCACCTGATGATCAGTATATGTGGGCTTGGTGAGCATCCAGGCAATTGCCTATTAGGAGTAACAATTTTTGGGAAATGTGGACAGACAGACAATGGCCAGAATAAGCTAAAAAAAATGTGAAACTAAGCAGTAATTTACATAGAATTAAAAAGCTGTTTTCTCAAGGAATAGTTTGGCATTTTGGGTGATATGCATTTTCTCTTTCAACACAGCCTGGCTCCTCCCTAAGGTTACAAATTCAGCACACCTAAAGTGAGTTGTTGGACAAAGACGTTAAATCAGATTTCACTGTGGGTATATTTGCATGGTGGCGGCAGCAGACTGTACCTAAGATGCAAACTCCATGCACTTCCTGAAACACCCCCTGCATTTGAGCAAGCGAGGTGAGGAAATTCTTGCCTCTCACCACCTCTGAAAAACTCCTGGCAACCCCCAAAGTCAGTGTGACAGCCGTATGCTAACTTAGGGATATGACACCAGAAAAAAAAAAAAAAAGCAGAGGGCTCAACCTCAATGACAATCTACCCTCTCCAGATGACCTCAACCTGACAAAAGGCCTCTGCTACGCTCTTTTCTGTGAATCCAACCCATATTGGCTCCGTCAACCGCTGATCTCTGACAATCATCACTCAAGCACCTGCAAGAGAGTGTGAAAGTGGGTGTTGTGTGAATGTGTGTGTTGCCTGCTGCCCAATAACTAACAGAAAAAATAAAGACGTGGATGGTTGGGGTGTTAAAGGCCTGATCAAGAGGTTGGTTTTTGCCACCGAGATGAGGTCCAATGCTCGTCGAAGCAGACGCGATTCGAAAACTAACGGCTTCCGTTTCTGTTCCACAATCATGCTCATCATTTGGGTCTGTAGTTAAAACCAACCTCTGCTATCACAAGCCTCTAAACCCTGGCTGCTTAACCAAAGGAAAAAAGAAAAAAAGGAGAAGAAGAAGAAGAAGGAGACAAATATGACAATAAAATAAGTAGTACTAAAAAAAACCAACATCCACAGAGGGGAATTCTGTGTTTGGAGTTTGTATCTTACAAACACTGTACAGGGCAATACTCAACTGACCAGGTTCCATGGACTCCATAGAAAGAAAAAGATTAAAAAAAAAAGAATAAAAGAGAGAGAAAATAAAACAGCTACTCTTCAACTTAGCACTTCTGCACATGTCTGAAAGAAAGTTTATACACTTATTCTGTTTCTCTTAACTTCATTTCTTCTTTTTTTCTTCTTTGTATATCAATTTTACAATCAAGTTTGGTTTATCAGACAGGAGGAGCGCCATGGAGGACAAGAGGAAAGAGGACACAGAAAGAGGACTGCCAGCTCCCAGGCGATCCAGTCCCTGACCACGGGAGTAAGCTGTTACATCAAGGAGATTAGAAATGGTAAATAAGACATGGGATCTGATTTATAGCCAGAATTATACTCCAAGAAAACAAGATGTAAAACCCTCCATCTTTGCAGACTAGTCAATGCATTTTTGAATGTATATATTTTTTTCATTCATCGTCCAGAATCTGATAGCTGAAAGACTCAAAAATTAGCTGAGATGGCGAACAGACACCATCTTTATTTTGTCTTTTACCCCTTGCAGTCCTTACAGACTGACACAGTCAAATCTGCCATCGTGCCCTCTCTCGGGATAATGCACAGGGAGGTTTTCATGTACAGTAGAAACTTTTTGTTTAAAATGTGGTCAGGCATTACCCCAGGCTTACAACTAGATCTCCTTTTATTTCATTAATACAAGCAGGAAAAGGAAACCTGATCAGCCAGGGCCAACACCTATGTGACAGCAAAATAATCCCTGTAAAAATGTACAGTATTATCCTATCTGGTAGGTAATGCTTCAACAAAATGTCTAAACATACATTGAGTTCACAAACAAGAATTTCTTAAGAAAAAAAATACAGTAAACGTCTGCAGTTAAGAGCTTGAGTTCTGTGTAGAGCCGCTCACTGTGTGGCCCTCGTAGGTGCAGATCTGAGGTCAGCTCAGACATCAATTTTGATCAGCAGCAGCTAAGAAAGAACTGCGGTGGAATCAGCGACGCCAGACCGGCACCTAGAGAGGATGTATTGTACAGGTTGGCACAGCTGGAGGTGTGGCCGAAGGCTGCGAACAGCCACTGCGAGGCCACAGGCAGAGAAGGTCTGTTGATATAGGTTTGAGTGGGAACATGCTAGAGTCTGATAAAGGCAAAGGCTTAAGCCACTTGCTCCAAAATGACCCAAGGATGAAAGCTCTCAGACTATTGTTTTTTTGTCAAACTTCCCGAGGGAAGTAAGCATTTATTGAGCCCAGTTTGGCACAGCTGGCCCCAGCGCCCTCCGCCCACATGCATCCTTCCACTCCCTGCCCATGGCACAGCTGCCCGTCTTTCACCTCATTTCATGACCGAAGAAGGAAAAGAAATACCAGCTTCCTACTAATTACTGATGTCCAAATCCCTTTTCAAGTTAGTTAATCCACCAGCATATATGAATATAACCAAAAGCACCTTGGATTATACTCAGAGATACACCGATTTTAGCCACTGTGAGCACAGGTTACCTGCCCCCTAGCTGTGACTCTGGGGTATGGCGCTTTTCCGGCGTGGCTACTTTGGGAGTGTGGGATTTGTTTTTGTTTTCTGTGTTTACACGTGTGTGTGTGTGTGTGTGTGTGTGTGTGTGTGCATGTGCATGTATGTAGTATATCCAGCTCTGTCAGATCCAATAGAGCTACTTGAATTTGCGTGTGGGAAAATCTGGGATTAAATTCAAATGAAGAATTCGGGTGAGAGCACGTGTCTGTGTGTGCACATGTGTGTCTGTGTGTTTGGTGTGAGGGAAAAGCTGGACGCAGCTATAGGATGATGCAGGGTTTCTTGTCCTTGAAAGGGTTTTCAGAGGTGGGAACCCCAACCAGCAGAGGGTCGCTACGAGCGTGCTGCTCACAGTAACTCATCAGATCCGCTGCTGCTTTAGACACCTGAGGAGACACAGAGGAGGGCAGAAATGGGACACAGAAGAAGATGAGAAGATTAGAGAAGGATGGGTGTCAATAGAAATTGGTGAAAAAAGAAAAAGAGGAAGGGAACAATGAAGGAAATGTGAAAGGGGGGAATCAGAATAAAAAGATAAAGCAGTCAAATATGTTAAAAGATGTGTTCAAGTATACTGTAGTTCAATAGACACGTCAGAAACATCTTTTACCTTGATGCGTTCGATCCCTGCCTCAATCCTCAGCTGTTCCACCAGTTTCCTGGCCTGGGCGATATTATTAGTGGTAGACATACTGATCCATCAGAATATACCAACACAGCAGAAAACTAAAGGGGAAAGAGAAAGGAAAATATGGATCGGTGGAGAGATCCAAGAGATTTTGTTTGGCTGTAGAGATAAATCAAGGGTGTTTCTTTGGACGTGCATGACAAAGCATCCACGGGTACGATCCATGGCCATGATTCACCACCAATGCATGAATGAGTGATAGATGAATCTTTAGAGTTCTTAGTTTTCAGCAGGACTAGTAAATTGTTATATACTGTAAATTTGGGTTTTTACCATCTTGTTTATTGGACACAATAGACAAGACAGTCCATGGTTGAAATGTAAGGCTAAAGTTCAAGTTCCAAAAACTACAGTTTTTTGAACAGCCACTATTTTTTTTTTTTAGCCACTAAACTGCTCTGCTAAAATTAAATGACTGCAGACAGTGTTGAATGGCCCCTCAAACCTTCAGCATTATTTAGGGGGCATGGAACTCATAAACCTTTCATGGGGATGGGGCCAATGCTGTTGGAGTAATAAGTAATTGCATATGGTGCATATCTTCCTATTGCCAGTAGTGGGTGCTTTAACTATTTGTGATTATGGAATTCATAGCACTAACGTATCCATCATACCAATTTTGGTGCAAACTGGACATATGCAAGGGTTATAACAGTGCTCTGTGTCGTAGAAGGGCAAATGCAGCAAATTTTGCAATCCCACCATGACGGCATTATTCAACTTTGGGAAGGGTTTTTCATAACATCTGAAGGCATGTATGCATAGATGACACTGACCCAGTTTGTGGTCAGTAGGTGTAAATCTCTGATAGGAGTTTGTTAAAGTTTGTGGGCAAAAAAATACAACAATCAATTCAAAATGAAGGACTTCCTGTTGGGCGTAGGCCATGAGTTCTACAGTTTTTTCTTCCATGCCTTCACATGTTAACGATGTGTGCTGCTTTTCATCATTCTGAGCTGAACAAAATATTCGGTGTTCTTCATTGACCTCAAAAGTTAGTGGGTGATGTAAAGCCATTTTTGCACAAGTCATTATTATTTCCTGCAAAATATTAATTTTTCACAAGGCCTTACGTAAGTGCAAATTTTGATGAGTTTTTATGCACAGTGAGACCTAAAAATAATAAGAGGAGCAGATACAACTGTGCCCTACCACCCAATTATCAACTTGAGAAAATAACTGAACATGTTTACAGGCAAAACCAGGTTTGGTCTCTATTGCCAGTTTCCCCCTTAATAACTATATGGTGCGTAAATGTCTTCTAGCTACAAGTACACCTGTGTTAGTTCAGGTCTCTGCGCTGGACCGCTCAAACAGGACTGCCTGAGACAATGGATTACCTCACATTTATATTTTAGGCATACTTAATCCATGGTTGGATTGTAAATGATAACATTTGTGAGGGTTTTATTCTTCTTGGGACATACTCAAACTCAAAGCCCATAACTATTTTTTGAGACATTTTAGCATGAACTTTATTATCATTCAGAGCATATGGCATGATATGCATAGTCAAACACATCACTGTTTCCTCCAGAGGGTAGTGAAAGTAAATGCTATAGGCCCAAATTGACTGAAGGGGCCTCCAAGTGAATGGACAGAGGCCCACAAGCAAATGTATTTAATATCAGTATTACCAATACTGGGTCTGGGACCCAGGAGGAGCTTGTTTTGCTGCCATATTACTTAGACTGACGGTGCAGAAAAACTGCAGTGGTGCATAAAAGTAATCTAAAACTCAAATATCACAGCATCCAAACCTCAGATATACTGTATTTACAACAGTAACACGGGGTACACTTACAGTGTAACTAAAGAGATGATGCTTATTTTCCAATATGTCCCATCATCCGCAAGGGCTGCTAGGAAATTAGAAGCCTGTTTTCTTTTTGCGTACCAAACTGATGCAATAGGGGGCCCCAAAACGCAATATTGCATAGGGCCCCCATGACCAGGAAATGGCCCTGGTTGAACAATAGCATTTTTTCACAGTATCAGTGTATGTGTGCATTAGCACAGCCAGAGTAGCCAATATCAGATAGTGTGCCGCCACAGACCAATTTTATTGCCCTTATTTTGCACTGTTGGAGGAAATCTGAGGACCCATTGTAAAGTATGAGTGCAAACTCTAGGCAGAAGGTCTCAACTAAGGTTCAAACTCAAATCCTGCTGCTGTGAGGTGACAGTGCTCATCACTGATTCATTCAAAAACTTCAGGAAAAAAGGTGGACAAGATAATTTTTTCTTTTCTTTTGCTAAATCTGGTATTTTCAAGGTCAAGAGTTGACTTTACTGTTTCTGTGATTATAACAGTAATAGTAGTAGTGGTTGTAATATAAATGGTAGTGTTTCAATAATACCAATTTTACTGAAAACAATGATTTTTGTGGGGGTTTTTTTCAACAAATGAATATCTATTGGTTGCACAGTTGGCTGGGACTTGTAGAATAAAGCACTAAATTGTGTAGCCTGTATGACCTCAGCTGTAGAACTCCAGCACCACTATGAGGCGAGAACCTGCTGGTGCAACAATCTTGCAGCAACTGTCTTGTTCAAACCATAATTTACTGTATAAAGGTGATAAAACAGAAACAGTATAAGCATGACAAGTACAAAGCAATCCATTTTGGACTGATATTGGTAATAATGTTTCAAGACATATTTTATAAAGGTGAAACTTCTGTGATAAGACCAGGATCTCGCCTGAGATGTACTGTATGTATATTTAGGGAGGGTAATGTTGTTGGTTCACATTGCATTCAAAAGTACTTTCTGTGCAAAAATAAAAAACAAAAAAATGTCACCTCAAGAGAGCAGTTTTTACCTGTTTTATTGGCTGTCCATGGCAGCTGTGCCACTTTTGGTAAGATGCACAATGATCTTTGAAAACAGTTTTACCACTTTCATTTGAACTCTGCTACCTCCTCTTCTTCTGTTTTGTAGAACATACCAAACATCTTGGTTGTAATATCCAGTTTTAACTAGTGCTGGGAATCAATTCATTTTTTGAAAACTAATTCATCACACCCATTTTCGAAAATTAACTACGATTAATCGCAATAATGTTTTTTAAACTAATGAACTAGTTAACTGCAATTAGTCACAGGAAAGCTGGGGGTAGGGGTGGAGTGAACCTGCATAGGCACAGTAGCTACACATAAACAATTATTTCATGCACTTCTTTAGCTCAGAATAAGTTTTAAAACATGTTCAGTCTGCTTGCGATGGCAGTCAGCCTTGACCGTAACTTGACAGCTCTGCCTTGAGTGCTCTTATTGTGTAAAAATCTGGAGGGGGTCAACATGATATTGGCAATATTTTCCTTTTTTTGGAGTGACGAAAGAGTGAGACTTGGCAACACTGATGTAGTGTTGCTAACTATGCATAATATGCTAAGCCTAATATTTTATTTATTAATGCTGCCTAAATGTACTAATCAAATGAGAAATATAAAAAAAAGCAACATACTAAGCTGCTCATGCCCATTTGATTCCGATATGCTGATAATAACTAGTAAAAGAATGATAATATCAGTACTAAGGCAATTGTATAAATTGTGTGGGAAATAGGAGAGTAATAAAGTCACCACAATGAAATCAACAAAGGATGAGATTCTGGGCATTCAAGAAACAAACCCCAGTGTCTGCTAGTGACCACTGCTGACATGCTGCTGAAACCAGGAGTCCAGGATAGAGGCAAGAGGTTATTCTTTCAATTCACATTATTATTATTATATATAATAACATTCAGTAACATAGCTTGCTGTATATGATTACAATAAATACAACAAACAATTGTATATATCCTGTTATAATGCTACAGAAGTTGTAAAAATGGGAATTACACATCCAATATGGCTAACTTCCGGTTAGCGTACCATGCTCGCTTAACATTCATTCCTCACAGTATCTCATTTCAGTGTATAATTAAATGTAATCTATGGTCCAAATGTCCATATAGTACGACAACAAAACTTCAGCAAATTGCTTTGAACACCAAGAATTAAATAATATGATCAGACCATGAATCTGATCAGGATGCCTCCTGGACACCTCCCACTTGAGCTGTTTCGGGCACGTCCCACTGGGAAGAGACACCGGGGCAGACCCAGGACATGCTGGAGAGACTACGTCTCCCAGCTGGCCTGAGAGCGTCTTATTATCCTCTCTGAAGAGCTGGAGCAGGTGGCCGGGGAAAGGGAAGTCTGGGCTTCTCTGCTTGAGTTGCTGCCTCTGCAACCCGGACCTCTGGAAAAGTGGTTGAAGGTGGATGGATGGATGGATAGATGGATCACAGACCACACGGACTAATACCGCACGTATGAAAACCGCCTGGGTGGGAACAGCTGTTGCTCATTTCAAGTTCAGCTATAACATGAAGTGCAGTGGGAGCATTAGTTTGCATTAATAATTTTTAAGCCATTAATTGCACTACCATAATTGATTATGTTAATGTGTTAATATTCCCAGCACGAGTTTTTACACATTCTCTTAATAGTTTTAGTTCATTGTGCTAAGTTTTACTTTTTATACATAAAGATATTTTGCAGATTAGGTGCATTTAGATACTGGGTCAGGATTTACCTGGCTGATGGTGTGCAGACAGGACGCTCTCTGAACACTGATATGGATGGATGGACGTGATCTGAGCGATGCAGGAACGGGTTAAACAGACAGAGCTGGACGGAGGCTGAGATCACATTGGCTTTTCTCTGCGTAACAGAAGAACAGGGGAGATAAATAAGTGAGTTGGCTGCTTACAAAGTTGGTCTTAAAATGATACTGTGAAAGACCATTAAAGCATCCCTGTTTACTAATATCAGCAGATACTGTATGGTACCAGTGCTCAATACTCATCTGTAATGATATATGATGGCTTTACGGGTGAGTATGGGAAAAGTGTAAAGATAATGTGATGAACATATAAATTGCCAGGTTTTTTTTCTAAAGATGGATCAGGTGTAATAAATTAAATAAATTGACAGAAGAAATGTAGAAATCAAATATTATTTTGAAAAATTATATCAGCAGAAAACTTATTAAGATAATTATTAAGATAAGAGCTATTTCTTAAAAGTGACAGTATTCTGACATCCTGGCCAGTAGGTGTCACATTTACTCTTGCCCCAAGTGGCTGGTAGAGACACCTTGAGAGAGCAACCTTGTTATGCTTTTGGCTATGACATCCTTTCTGAACACCAGTCTCGTCATCCATCTGTTCAGATGTAAATCATATGATTGCTTTGAACTCATAAAAACTGTATTTATTTCATTTATTTTTTGACAACGAGAGGTCTTCAACTCCCACCTCCGGAAGAACTTCAACCACATTCCGAGAGAATCTGAAAACATGGAGCCTGAATGGGCCATGTTCTCCACCTCCATTGTTGAAGCAGCTGCCCAGAGCTGTGGCCACAAGGTCAGTGATACATCTTGTGGTGGCAACCCCCGAATCAAGTGGTGGACACCAGTGGTGAGGGGGGCCATCAAGCTGAAGAAGGAGTCCTATCGAGCTTGGTTGGCTTATGGGACTCCTGAAGCTGCTGAAGCAGGTGGTTGCTGAAGCAAAAAACTTGGGTGTGAGAGGAGTTTGGTGAGGCCATGGAACAAGACTTTTGGATGGCCTTGAAGAGCAAATTGCCCAGTGACTTGGGGGAAGGGGGTGGGGGGACAGCTCCCAGACCGTGTATGGTGCGGATGGGGCACTGCTGACTTTGACTGGGGATATTGTTGGGCGGTGGAAGGAATACTTTGAGGATTTCCTCAATCCCACTGACATGCTGGAAGTACAGAGGAAGCACAGTTTGAGGACAAGGGGGATGACTCTTCCATCACAGGGGCTGAGGTCGCTGAAGTGGTTAAAAAAAAAACCTCGGTGGGCAGGCCCTGGGGGGTGGATGAGATCTGCCCTGAGTACCTCAAGGCTCTAGATGTTGTAGGGCTGTCATGGCTGACACGTCTCTGCAACATTGTGTGGAGGTCGGGGACAGTGCCTTTGGCATGGCAAACTGGGGTGGTGGTTTCTCTCTTTAAGAAGGAGGACAGGAGGGTGTGTTCCAACTTTAGGAGGATCACACTTCTCAGCCTCCCTTGGAAGGTCTATGCCAGGGTACTGGAGAGGAGAGACCAGCCCTTGTTTGAATCTCGGATTCAGGAGGAGCAGTGTGGTCTTCGTCCTGGCCATGGCACAATGGATCAACTCTTTATCCTCTCAAGGATCCTCAAGGGTTTGTGGGAGTTTGCCCAACCAGTCTACATGTAATTGTTGGACTTGGAGAAGGCATTCGACCACGTCCCTTGTAATTTCTTGTGGAGGGTGCTTCAAGAGTATGGGGTATTGGGCTTATTGCTACAAGTTACCTGGTCTCTATACGACCGTTGCAAGAGTTTGGCTCATATTGCCAGCACTCAGTCGAACTTGTTTCCAGTGAGAGTTGAACTCTGCCAGGGCTGCCCTTTGTCACTGATCCTGTTCAAAAATTTTATGGACAGGATTTCTAGGTGCAGCCAAGGAATGGAGGCTGTCATGTTTGGTGACCACAGGATCTTATCTCTGCTATTTACAAATGATGTTGTCCTGTTGGCTTCATTGAGCAATGACCTACAGGTCTTACTGGGATGGTTTGCTATTGAGTGTGAAGCGGCTGGGATGAGAATCAGCACCTCCAAGTCTGAGTCCATGGTCCTCAGCCAGAAAAGGGTAGACTGTCCTCTCCTGGTCAGGGACGAGCTCCTGGCCCAAGTGGAGGAGTTTAAGTGTCTCGAGGTCTTATTCACGAGTAAGAGGAGAATGGAGCGAGAGATTGACAGACGGATCGGAGCAGCATCTGCAGTGATGCAGCTGGTGTACTGGTCTGTTTTGGTGAAGAGGGAGCTGAGCTTTAAGGCAAAGCTGTTGATTTACCAGTCAATCTACGTTCCTGCCCTCACCTATGGTCATGAGCTTTGGGTAATGACCAAAAGAATGAGATCGCGGATACAAGCGGCTGAAATGAGCTTTCTCCACAGGATTGTTGGATTCACCCTTAGAGATAGGGTGAGGAGCTCAGTCATCTAGGAGGAGCTCAGTGTAGAGCCGCTGCTCCTCCATATCAAAAGGAGCCAGCTGAGGTAGTTTGGGCATCTGATCAGGATGCCTCCTGGATGCCTTCCACTTGAGGTGTTTCGGGCACATCCCACTGGGAGGAAACCCCAAGGCAGACCCAGGACAGGCTGGACAGACTATGTCTCCCAGCTGGCCTGGGAACACCTTGGTATCCTCTCTGAAGAACTGGAGCAGGTGTCTGGGGAGAGGGAAGTCTGGGATTCTCTGCTTGAGCTGCTGCCTCCAAGACCCGGACCTCCAGAAAAGCGGGAGAAAACAGATGATTATTTTTTAATCTCTCTCTCTCTCTCTACACACACACACACACACACACACACACACACACACACACACACACAGAGTCATGTGAAAAAATTAGGACACCCCATTAAATATTCAATTTTTTATTAACAAATGTTCACATATCTATAGCTAACCTTGTTTTTGTTTTTATTTGCATTTTTTAACATTTATTTTAGCCATTTTAAGTGGGAATGAATGTGGGGGTGTCCTAAAAAAAGATGGAGGGTATCCTAATTTATTCCTCACTATTTGTTTAGAATTATATTTTACAGAAAATCTGAAAAAGTCTTTAATTCATTTTTAATTGTTTAGTTGTATTACATGAATCTCCCAGTATTTTAAACACTGATATTAAATATCCACATGTCCAAATATGTTAAAAAACACACACACACACAGGCTTATACAGGGTATCCTATTTTTTTCACGACTGTACACACACACACACACACACACACACACACACACACATAAACACACAGCGGGGAAAATAAATACTGAACACATCAACATTTTTCTCATTAAACATACAGTACAGTGGCTATAAAAAATCTACACACCCCTGTTCAAATGCAAGGTTTTTGTGATGTAAAAAAATGAGACCATGATAAAGCATTTCAAAACTTTTTCCACCATTAATGTGACCTATAACCTGTACAACCCAACTGAAAAACAAACTGAAATCTTTTAAGGGAAAAAATAAAAAAACTTACAACAACCTGGTGCATAAATATGCACCCCCTTAAACTAATACTTTGTTGCAGAACCTTTGGCTTTTATTACATCACTCAAGTCTTTTTGGGTAGGAGTCTATCAGCGTGGCACATCTTGATGTGGCAATATTTGCCCACTCTTCTTTGCTAAAATGCTCCAAATCTGTCAGATTGCGAGGGCATTTCCTGTGCACAGCCCTCTTCAGATCACCCCACAGATGTTCGATCGGATTCAGGTCTGGACTCTGGCTGGGCCATTCCAAAACCTTAATCTTCTTCTGGTGGAGCCATTCTTTTGTTGATCTGGATGTGTACTTTGGGTCACTGTCGTGTTGAAAAATGAAGTTCCTCTTCATCTTCAGCTTTCTAGCAGAAGTCTGAAGGTTTTGTGCCAACACTGACTGGTATTTGGAACTGTTCATAATTCCCTCCACCTTGACTAAGGCCCCAGTTCCAGCTGAAGAAAAACAGCCCCACTGTAGGTATGGTGTTCTTTTAGTGATGAGCAGTGTTGTGTTTGCACCAAATATACCTTTTGGAATTATGGCCAAAAAGTTCAATCTTGGTTCCATCGGACCATAACACATTTTCCCACATGCATTTGAGAGATTTTGTATGTGTTTTTGCAAAATGTAGCCGGGCTTGGATGTTTATCTTCATAAGGCTTCTATCCTTGCCACCCTAGACGGGAGATTGTTGTCACATGTACTAAACAGCCAGTACTTGCCAGAAATTCCTGCAGCTCCTTCAGTGCTGCTGGTGACCTCTTGGCAGCTTCCCTGAGTAGTTTTCTTCTCATCTTTTCATCAATTTTAGAGGGACGTCCAGTTCTTGGTAATGTCACTGTTGTGCCATATTTTCTCCACTTGACAAAGACTGTCTTCACTGTGTTCCATGGTATATTTAATGCCTTGGAAATTCTTTTGCACCCTTCTACTGACTGATACCTTTGAATAATGAGATCCCTGTGATGCTTTGGAAGCTCTCTGCGGACCATGGCTTGTGCTGTAAGATGTGACTACAAAAATGTCAGGAAAAGCCTACTAGAACAGCTAAACTTTATTTGAGGTTAATCAGAGGCACTTTAAATGGTGGCAGGTGTGTGCTGACTCCCATTTAACATGAGTTTGAATGTGATTGGTTAATTCTGAACATAGCCATGTCCCCAGTTTTAACAGGGTGTGTATATTTATGCAAACAGGTTATTGTAAGTTTTTTAATTTTTATTTTTCCCCTTAAAAGATTTCAGTTTGTTTTTCAATTGGGTTGTACAGGTTATAGGTTAGATTAATGGTGGAAAAAGTTTTGAAATGATTTATCTTGGTCTCATTTTTTACATCACAAAAACCTGGCATTTGAACAGGGGTCTGTAGATTTTTTTATATCCACTGTATTTCTGATGGAGCCACTGACCTGAGATTTTCACCAGATATCTGTAACAACCCATACATACAAAGAAATCAAGGCAACTGTGTTCACAAAACAAGTTATATTTAATAAAGTGGAATGACACAGGGAATAAGTATTGAACACATGAAGAAAAAGACAGCCAAGAAACCAGCTGAAATCCATCAGAATTTAGAACGCCATCCCCCCCTCAGTGCAAATTAATTTCAGCTGGTTAAGTCCTGACTGATAGCCTTTAAAAAGGTCTGTGAATATCAGACTGTCACACAACAAAGGACTCATGATGGGTAGAAGCAAAGAGCTCTCTCTAGACCTTCGCAACCTTATTGTTGGAAAACATAATGATGGCATTGGTTTCAGATGCATTTCTAAACTGCTGAATGTTCCAATGAGCACTGTTGGAGCCATCATTTGGAAATGGAAAGAACATCATTCTACCATAAACTGGCCATGACCAGGAGCTCCTCCCAAGATTTCTGACAGAAGAGTCAAAAAAATTATCAGAAGAGTTATCCAAGGGCCAAAAACCACTCGTGGAGAGCTCCAGAAAGACCTGGAGTTAGCAGGTACTGCTGTTTCAAAGAAAACAATAAGTAATGCACTTAACTGACATGGGCTCTATGCCCACTCACCTCGCAAGACTCCATTGCTGAAGAAAAAGCATGCTGAAGCTCGTTTAATGTCTGCTGTACAACATTTGGGCAAGCCAGTAAAATACTGGGAGAATATATGCTGGTCAGATGAGACCAAAATTGAACTTTTTGGATGCCACAACGCACAGCATATTTGGAGGAGAAATAGCACTGAACATCCCTTCATGGTGTGGGGGTGTTTTTAAGCACATGGTACAGGCAGGCTTCATATAACTGAAGGAAAGATGAATGGACAAATGTACAGAGACATCCTTGATAAGATGCTGAAGATGAAACAAGAGTGGACATTTCAGCAAGACAATGATCCCAAACACACAGCCAAGGAAACTCTCAATTGGCTCCAGAGAAGGAAAATAAAGCTGCTAGAATGGCCCAGTCAGTCACCTGACCTGAATCCAATTGAGAATCTACGGAATGAACTGAAGATCAGAGTTTATAGAAGACACCCAAGGAACCTTCAAGATTTAAAGACAGTTTGTGTGGAAGAACGGGCTAAAATCACTCCTGAGCAATGCCTGTGCCTAGTTTCTCCATACAGGAGGTGTCTGGAAGCTGTTATTACCAACAACGGCTTTTATACTAAATATTAAATGAATTTCACCAAGTGTGTTCAATACTTATTCCCTGTGTCATTCCACTTTATCAAATATAACTTTGTTTTATGAACACAATTGCCTTGATTTCTTTGTATGTATGGATTACTTGGGTTGTTACTGATGCAGTCATTAACCTGAGATTTTCACCAGATATCACTAACAACCCAAGTAATATATACATACAAAGAAATCAAGGCAACTGTGTTCACAAAACAAGTTATATTTAATAAAGTGGAATGACAGAGGGAATGAGTATTGAACACATGAAGAAAATATATCTCATACAGACCAAATAAAAACAGAATCGTTTGAAAATGAGTTACAGCACATAAAGTGGACTGAAATAAATACAAATACAAATTGTTAAAAAAGTGATACAAATTGTGAACAGACATGCAAAAATACAATATCAACAATCAAACAAATTATCTCAAAGTATAAAAGAACACCATCTAAGGACAAGAGAAAACAGGATCTACCTTGGCTAAATGAAAAATTATGAAATTGCATGAAAAAAGGGATTTAGCTCTTAAAAAATCGCTAAAAACTGATTTAATTACACATAGACTGATTTTTAAAACCCTCAGAAATTAAGTCATCATGCAGCTCTGTAAAGCAAAAGCAAATTTCTTCTTAAGCATAATCAAAAATGCAAAGGGGAACAACAAAAAATTCTGGAAATGTATTGATAAACTCACAGGAAAAAAAATGCAAAAAAAGTGAAGTCATTCAACTCAATTTGAATGGAAAACTTCACTCAAATAGCTTAGTTATAACCAGCAATTTTAATGAGTATTTTATTAAATCAGTACAAGAACTGGGTCTGAATTTTACCCAAACATACTTGCACCAAATTAAAATAAATCATGAAACTGATCTAAACCATAAACCCATAAATGAGGTAAAACTTAACAAAATTTTATCATCTCTATCAAGCTCCGGAGCGAAGGATATTCATGGACTAGACACTGTATTCTTGAAAAAAAAAACCATAAAAAATACTTTAATAATTCCACTTGCAGAACTAATAAATCAAACAATACATGAAAATATCTTTCCTGATGAATTGAAACCTGCCTGTGTGACCCCCATACACAAAGCCGGAGACAAACAAGAAATTAGTAATTATAGGCTGATAAGTATACTTCCTGTTTTGCCAAAGGCCATTGAAAAGGTGCTAGTAGACCAACTGGTAGAACATCTCAAATCTGCCCAGCTGCTGCATCCCATGCAGTTTGGTTTCAGGCCGAACCACTCAACGGAGACTGCATGTCGTTACTTTATTGAAACTATTAAAGAAAATCTAAACAAGGGGGGGGGGGGTGGTAGGAGCCATCTTTTTAGACTTGCGCAAAGCCTTTGATATGGTCAATCACTCAGTCCTTCTTTCTAAACTATCAGGATATAAATTGTCCATGAATACCCTTAACTGGTTAAAATCTTATCTATCTGGTTGCTCCCAGTGTGTGCACATAAACAATACTGTATCCCAATCAAAGACATGCACCATGGGACTACCTCAAGCTTCAGTTTTAGGCCCACTGCTGTTTACTTTGTATATTAATGATCTGCCATCAGTATGTGAAAATTCAGATGACAGAATGATGAGTGACGAATGACAGACAAGTTAATGGTAGCAATGAAGAAACTGTCAAAATGGTTTAATCAATCATGCCTCACTCTGAACGTAGGGAAAACAGCTACCATGTGTTTTACCAACAAACAAAATTATACGCACTATCCGAGTATAACTGTAAATGAAGCAAATATAGAAAATGTAACAGAGTTTAAGTATTTGGGTGTCACATTAGAGCTCACGCTTAGCTTTAAAAAACACATAAAACGGAAGAGCCGCACTCTGAAATGTAACCTTGCAAACTTTCGTTGCATCAGAAACTCACTTACTCTAAAAGGATCAAAAATCTTTCTGAATGCCATGATTTTGACACATTTCTCCTTTTGCATCCCATGCTGATCACAAGCCAATAGCATGACTCTGAAACCCTTGGAATCCCTGTATAAACAATTCATTAAAATTCTAGATAAGAAGACATGACAGTATCACCATTGTGGTATACTTGCCAAACACAAGATGTTAAGCTTTGAAAATATGATCATGTATGCAAATATACGGTCGTCTTTATAACTATCCATGGTTCTGCACCCCCACCTCTTAAGACTTTTGTGTACCTGACTCCTGAACAAAATACCAGAATAACAAGGATTTCCTCTGGGTGGCATGGTTGCATCCCCCTACGTAAAACTGCTTTTGGACAATTAGCCTTCTCATACAAAGCTACAACGGAATGGAACAAGCTCCCCACTGCTTTGAAGACCAGAATAAATTACAGAGACTTTTCCACAGAGACTAAAAAAATGGATTTTAAGTAATCAAGCCTGCCAGCATTGACTCTCTCCCTTAAATGAGATTTGAAATTGTACTCTTAAATTGTTTTTATGTGTGCTGTTTCTCTTATCTTTTTACCTTTTAAACTTACTCCCTGCTTGTATCAGGGTCAACAGTTTCTGAAACCCGACCTGAATTGCTTTCTATATGTACTGTTTTTCTTTTAATATCTTCCTGCCTGCCTCAGGGACTACAGATGGAAATTAGTGAGAATGCTATAATCTGGTACAGAGCATCTTTACCCTGTGCTTAATGTTTTTTTTTTTCTGTACATGGTCCCTGACAAATAAACCAATAAGCTGAACTAAACTAAACTAAAAAGAAGTGCAAAAAGGCATAGAAAGCCAAGAAACCAGCTGAAATCCATCAGAATTTAGGAAGCCATCCCAGCTCCCATCAGTGCAAATTAATTTCAGCTGGTTAAGTCCTGACTGATAGCCTTTAAAAAGGTCTGTGAATATCAGATTGGCACACCACAAAGAACTCATGATGGATAGAAGCAAAGAGCTCTCTCTAGATCTTTGCAACCTTATTGTTGGAAAACATAATGATGGCATTGGTTAGAGGCGCATTTCTAAACTGCTGAATGTTCCAGTGAACACTGTTGGAGCCATCATATGGAAGTGGAAAGAACATCATTTTACCATAAACCAGCCATGACCAGGAGCTCCTCACAAGATTTCTGACAGAGCAGTCAAAAGAATTATCAAAGGAGTTATCCAAGAGCCAAAGACCACTCATGGAGAGCTCCAGAATGATCTGGAGTTAGCAGGTACTGCTGTTTCAAAGAAAACAATAAGTAAAGCACTCAACCAACACAGGCTCTATGCCTGCTCACCTTACAAAACTCCATTGCTGAAGAAAAAGCATGTTGAAACTTGTTTAAAGTTTGTTGCACAACATTTGGGCAAGCCAGTAAAATACTGGGAGAATACAGGCTGGTCAGGTGAGACCAAAATTGAACTTTTTGGATGCCACAACACACAGCATATCTGGAGGAGAAATAGCACTGCACATCCCTTCATGGTGTGGGGGTGTTTTTAAGCACATGGTACAGGCAGGCTTCATATAACTGAAGGAAAGATGAATGGACAAATGTACAGAGACATCCTTGATAAGAACCTGTTGTCATCTGCCAAGATGCTGAAGATGAAAGGAAGGTGGAAATTTCAGCAAGACAATGATCCCAAACACACAGCCAAGGAAACTCTTAACTGGCTCCAGAGAAGGACAATAAAGTTGCTATGGCCTAGTCAGTCACCTGACCTGAATCCAGTTGAAAGTTTATGGAATGAATTGAAGCTCAGAGTTCATAGAAGGCACCCACGGATCCTTCAAGATTTGAAGACAGTTTGTGTGGAAGAATGGGCTAAAATCACTCCTTAGCAATGCCTGCACCTAGTTTCTCCACACAGGGGGTATCTGGAAGCTGTTATTACCAACAAAGGCTGTTCTACTAAATATTAAATGAATTTCACCAAGTGTGTTCAATACTTATTCCCTGTGTCATTCCCAGTGTTGGGAGTAATGCGTTACAAAGTAACGCATTACTGTAACGCCACTACTTTTGCAATAATGTGCTGTGAAATGAAATTACTGTTCAAAAACTCAGTAATGCATTACAATTACTGAAATTTGATCAGATGTGTTACTTGCGTTACTCATCTTATTAATATGGATAGACATTTTTAGTGCAAATAAACTGACCCTACCATAGCTGGCGCAGCTGTCAGTCTCCTCTGTGGTTGGTTTCCTGTCCTGCCCCAGTTCACACTGCAACCCAATGGTGACTTCTCATATTGAGCCCTGATCACCTGTTGTCTGAGCGGTGAGTAGCCCTTTACAGGTCCTACGTCTGTGGTTAAACATGAGTATTTTTTGAACAAGAAGCTCGCTTGAAATGCATTTAATGTCCGCATTAAATGCATTTCAACTTTTCTTACACACAGAGAAAAAGTGACGGTGATTTGTTGCAGTAAAGAACAGCTTCTTCTAAGTGGTGAACTTTCATTTATCTGTGCTTTCTGTTTTATTTTATCTTATTCATCTACATGCTGTTGTGACATGCAACTATTTCATGTAAGTAAATCCTCTAAATATGTGTTTTTAATAGACTGGTCCAGGGGTGTCAAACATAAAGCTCGTGGACCAAAAACAGCCCACCGGGGGGGGGGGGGGGGGTCCAAAGTTTTCTCTGTGAATTTACAGCTTTATTTCTGGTAAACTTCTGACTTTCTACTGATTACAATAGTTTATGTAAATCTGAGACCTTTTTTCTCTGTAAGATGAGACTTTTTTTTCTCATCAATTTTCTTTTTCTTCTTTTTTCTGATGAGAACAAGGGGCCCTTGACCTTGCTATGTGTGCAAGACGATTTAAGTATGCATTTAAAAGTAACGTGAAAGTTACTTTTCCAAGTAGCTAGTTACTTTAATCATGCAGTAACTCAAAAATAACTCAGTTACTTTTGAAAAGAAGTAACTAGTAACTGTAACTAGTTACTATTTTTTAGTAACTTGCCCAACACTGGTCATTCCACTTTATTAAATGTAACTTGTTTTGTGAACACAGTTGCCTTGATTTCTATGTTTGTTTGGATTACTTGTGTTGTTACTGATATCTGGTGAAAATCTCAGGTGAATGGCTCCATCAGAAATATATTTAATGAGAAAAATGTTGATGTGTTCAATACTTATTTTCCCTGACACACACACCCACACACCCACACACACACAAGACTATAAAGGTTTTAATTCTGCATCCTTCTGAATATGTGGTTGATGTATTCTTTTTAAAAATATTTGTTTTCAAGAAAGTACTCTCTAGTACACCTTTAAGTGAGTCTTAAGAGAAGTGAGGAAAAACATTTAAAACTGCATTTGGGGAGACTTCCGGTCTGGACGCCATGGCGACTGCAGCTTAACACTGAAGTTCTCAGACCCAATCCAGGATAACACCTTGAAAATCAAACTTAACGGATTTTTGGAGGAGTGAAAATCAAAAGACAAAATCATCATGTCTAAAGGAAAACAGAAGAAACTGAAATTCTCCAGGCCAGGACACGTATCGGCCGGAGAATCCGAACTGGAAGATCTCCGTTCAGAAGACGAGGAACTGGTGATAGCTAACAAAAGGGTTAGCCTGAAATCACTATTTGAGGAGCTACGACGATTTCGCCGAGATGTTACGGCCGAATTTCGGGAATTCAGAGAAGAATTGAAAAGGACAAACAGCAGAGTGGACCAGGCCGAGAACCGAATCTTGGAAACAGAGGATCGAATAAAAGTGCTCGAAGATTCTGTGCTAGACCTACGCAAAAGACAAGCAGCTATAGAGGCTAAGCTAACCGACCAAGAAGGAAAACAAAGAAGAGACAACATAAGAATTCATGGTCTGATAGAAGGAACCGAAAATGGTTTTAACTCAATGGCAGAATGCGTGGAATCCTTACTAAGAGAGAAATTGGATATTCCACAAACCACCGACTTGAAGATAGAAAAGGCACATCGTTCATTAGCCGCTAGGCCGGCGGCGGAAGCGCCCCCACGTTCGGTGTTGGTAAGATTTTCCAATTTCAAAATAAAACAAGAGGTTGTAAGACTGGCCTGGCAGAAAAAAGGATTTATGCACCAGGAGAGAAAAGTCTACGTGGAACACGATTACGCCCCGGAGGTCCTTAAAAAGCGCAGGGAATACAATGACGCGAAAAAGGTGTTAAGAGAGAAGAAATTGCGCTTTCAGACACCATTTCCTGCGAAGTTAAGGGTCTTCTACGGCGATGAAACGTGTCTCTATAATTCGGCGGAAGAAGCAACAGCTGACATGGCGAAAAGAGGGCTCCCGGTAACGGTATTTAAACCCGCGGCAGACCCGAGTGAGAAGATCAAAACGCAAACATGGACAACACAAAGACCTTCAAAATCCACGGACCAGCAGCGGGAAACCCAGCACCAGAGCGTCGCGGATAAACTATCCGTTTTCAGGTTGGAATAGCGACCTTTTTTTTTTTTTTTTTTTTTTTTTTTTTTCTTTTCTCTTGAATCAATCCGCACATCCAACCCCCCTCATACAAGGTAACAAACATTAAAGGAGATGCATATTCAGCATGTGGTAAAACATTTCATGGAACAATCATATTATTTGAAACAAATAAGTCTTTGTAATAAAAAAAAAAAAAAAAAAAAACTTGTTAAAATAGAAATGTGACAATAATCCACATGTTCTCCTCATACTAACAAATACTGTTTTTGCGTGAATGTTTGATGTGATGGGGGTGGGAGGGTGCACACAATTTCACAGGGTTTAGGCATAAAAGGAAAAAAAAAAAAATCATTACAAGTTTGGATTGGGTTCTGAAACTCACGTTAAAAGCATGGGACTACTTTCAGTGGTAAGAGAGGGCCCTCAACACGTAACAGAGTTTGAGGAATTTCCCTCAGAGCCTTCACTCCATCAAGGCTCTTACAGGGTCTTTAAAAAGACCTCAGCTCAGGAAGTTCTTATGACAGCTTTTTGTTTTAAAGTTTTTTACACTACGTTCTTAATGTTTTTCTTGTTTTTAATGTTCTTTCAGTTTCTGAGTAGCACAAAAGAGGGCCACCACACAGTTATACTAAACAAAACAACACAATGGAGAAACAGGGTGTAACCAAAATAATTTCATATAATGTAAAAGGAATCCTGAATCCAGTTAAAAGATCCAAGATTCTAGGCAAAATGAAAAAAGACAAAGCAGGAATAATACTTTTACAAGAAACCCACCTAACAGACGTGGAACACAATAAACTCAGTAGACAAGGGTTTAAAATGATCTCTTCATCTTCATATAAATCAGGGAGGAGGAGGGGAGTAGCGACATTGATATCAACCAAAATTACATTTGAAAAAAAATCAGAACACAAAGATAAAGAAGGGAGATACAGTTTGGTAACTGGGCGGCTAGAGGGAGAAGATATCACCCTGCTGAATGTGTATGCTCCCCCAGGGGCTAACTGGAAATTTTATAAAAATGTATTCGACCTAATGATAACTAAAGCTCAAGGTTTAGTGATATGTGGTGGGGACTTCAATCTTAGACTGAATCCATACTGGGATGCTTCTGGTAATTCCCCACATCAAAATAACACCCAAAACAGGAAGACTCGGATGCTACTAAAAGAATTGGGAATCTGTGACGTGTGGAGGGAACTCAACCCCAGTGTAAAAGACTATACATTTTACTCAACTCCACATTCATCTTACTCAAGGATTGACTATTTTTTTATGTTTAATAGAGACATTGGAAGAGTAAAAACATGTAAAATAGGACTGATGGATCTCTCCGACCACAGTCCGATCTACATGGACTTAAATATCCAAAAATACACAAATAATACATTTTCTTGGAGGTTAAATTCAAATGTCCTGAAAGGACCATTGAAAGATGAATTGGAATCAGATATTCTCAGATATTTGGAAGATAACGATAATGGAGAAGTATCCCCTTTAATACTGTGGGATGCATGTAAAGCTGTAATAAGAGGAAAGATTATTGCAAAACTGGCAACCCAAAAGAAACTAAGACAAGAAAAACTATCCACATTAGAGTCAGAACTTAGGAACCTAGAAAAAGAACACAAAGGCAACACTCATTCTACTGACTCGCTCAAGATTAAGGAAATTAAAAACCAAATAAATGAGATCTACACAATAGAAATCCAGAAGAAACTTACATTTCTGAAACAAAAATACTATGAAGCAGGCAGTAAATCGGCAAAATTGCTAGCCTATAAATTGAGGAAACATCAAACAGAAAGAGCAATCTACAAAATCAGAGACCCAGTATCAAAGGAAATAAAATTCAGAATTCAGGATATTCTTAAAAACTTCGAGAATTACTATAAGAACTTATACTCCCACAAAAAACATAAAAACGCATCCGAGGCATTCCTAAACACATTAAACCTTCCCCAACTTACGGAGTCACAAAATAAAACACTACTGTCAGAAATACATCCTAAAGAATTGGAAAAAGCAATTATGAAACTTAAAGCTAACAAATCCCCAGGAGCTGATGGCTATACAGCAGAGTGGTACAAAACCTTTAAACAGCAACTATCTCCTCTCCTCCTGAAAACATTTAATTATGTCCTCCACACAGGGGAAATCCCCCCCCTCCTGGAGAGAAGGGGTCATTGCAGTTATACCTAAACCTGAAAAGGATAAACTAGAGTGCTCCAACTACAGACCAATCAGTGTACTAAATCAGGACTATAAGCTTTTTACCATTATCCTTGCCAAAAGGTTAGAAAATATACTGACAGACCTAATTCATTTAGACCAAACAGGTTTTATAAGACAAAGACAGACACAAGACAACATTCGACGCACTTTACACATAATTCATCATATAAAAAAATATAACTTAAATGCAGTCATATTGGGATTAGATGCTGAAAAAGCATTCGATTCGGTTGACTGGTCTTTTCTATATAGAATCTTATCCAGTTTCAATTTTCATAACAACTTCATTAGAACTATACAGGCATTATATAAAAAACCAACAGCTAAAATAAGGATTAACGGTAATTTATCATCATCTTTTGAACTGGAAAGAGGATGTCGTCAGGGCTGCCCCCTGTCTCCACTGCTCTTTGCAATCTTCATAGAACCTCTGAGCCAATGGATAAGACAAAACCAAAAAATTCAAGGTATTACACTTGGTCAGAAGGAACATAAAATAGCACTCTTTGCTGATGACATTTTAATATACCTAGGGCAGCCGGACACTTCTTTACCAGAACTAACCTCAGGTTTTTCAGAGTATGGAGATTTATCGGGGTACAAATTAAATATGCATAAAACCCAAGTTTTAACATTCAACTATGACCCAAATCATTATTCACTAAGCAAACTCAAAACTAACTGGGAGTCGGAATCTATGAAATATCTGGGGGTCAATATCCCGAAACAACTCAACAAAATTATATCACTAAACTATGATCCGCTGGTGACAAAAATAAAATCTGACCTAGCAAGATGGAATATGATACCATTCTTGGGTACTGCACAAAGAATTGAAGCAGTCAAAATGAATATACTTCCACGTCTTCTATACCTTTTCCAAACAATACCGGTAGAACCTCCCAAAAAAACATGGCAGGAGCTGGACAGAAGGATCTCAAGATTCATATGGCAGGGCAAGAGACCTAGAATCAGATATAGAACCCTACAGCTAAACAAAGACAAAGGTGGGCTCGCGCTGCCAAATATCAGGGACTACTTTAAAGCCGCACAAATTAAAACTTTAGTAGAGATATGTAACCCAGTCTACACTGCACAATGGAAGGAGATCGAATGCCAAATAACAAGTGACATCCCCCTACAGGCGATAATAGGGAACAATGTCTTACCTAAGCTTTTGAATAACACTAACCCGTGGATAGAGACCCCGCTAAAAATTTGGTTTAAGATAGTCAGAGAGAATCAAACTAAAGAGCCCTATCGACTTCTGCAATGGATCGTCTATGATCAGGACTTTACTCCTAATAAAACAGACACCAGATTTAAAAAGTGGAAGGAGAAAGGGCTGATAAAATATTACGATTTTTTTAAAGGGCAAATCTTAAGAAGTTTTGAAGATTTGAAAAAACAAGGCCTAATAAATCAAGACCTTTACAGGTTCTTCCAGCTTAGACACCACATAAACAATATACTTAAAAAGGAGGTTTTGGAAAGGGCCCAGTCAGGTGTTCTGAAGGTCTTCTTAATGGCATATAAAGGGATCCCAGGGATCAGATACATTTCTAAAATATACCAAGGTCTTCAAGACTTAAAAGGAGACAACACATCTTATATAAAAGAGAGATGGGAAAAAGAGGGGAATTTCACTTTACAACTGGAAATATGGGAAAAGCTAAATAAACAGCAATGGAAAAGTACCTCATCCCTGCAGTGGAGAGAATTTGGATGGAAAAACTTGGCAAGATTTTTCAGAACACCTGCACAAAACAAATTTACCCATAAGGGATTGAACTGTTGGCGCTTGTGTGGTGAAAAGACTGCAAATCATTTTCATGTGTTTTGGTCATGCCCAGTTATCCACCAATATTGGACCAAGGTACAGACAATATTGGGGAAAATATTCAAAATTACAGTTCCCTTTTCTTTTGTAACTTTGTATTTGGGTTTACTACCGGACTCACTGGAAAGACGAGGAGAAAAATACTTATTCAATGTTTTAATATTGGCAAGCAAAAAAGCTCTAACTAAAAAATGGATGTTGAAGGACTGTCCTACACCTGAAGATTGGACTAACGTGATCCAAGACATTTACTCGATGGAAAAGTTGACATTCGCACTGAGACAGGACATGGATGGGTTCATGAACTTTTGGCAACCCTGGACCGCATATGTGTCTTCCATTAGATCTAATCTTTGACAAATACCATTTCAATAATGGTTCCACTCTTTGTTCCAACGCTACTCAGATGCTCTTTTACCTTTATTTACTTACTTTTTCTTTTTGTTTGTTTTTTACTGGTTTGTTTGTTTTTTTTTTGTTATTTGTTTTTTGTTTTTTTTTTCTCTTTAATTTCACTTTTTCTTTCACTTTAAAAAAAAAAAAAAAAGGGGTGTTGTAAGAATTAATCTTCCAATGTTGTCAGATATCAGAAAATAAGGGAACATGTGATGAAAATGTAAACACTGCATTGCTGTAACGACCTGTATACCCTTTACAAAAACTTAAATAAAAAAAAAAAAAAAAAAAAAACTGCATTTGGGGAAGCTTGCTGAACTAAAATTTACTTAGCCAATAACTTCATCAAACAACTTAAAAGGCCCATATTGTACAAATTAATCCTTTTATGGGTTCTGAAATATGTCCATGGTTCCTATGTATACCATTAAAATATTAAAATGCTCACCTCACACTGACTTCATTTTGTTAACTTCTTAAAGTGACACTCCAGTCAAGTTGTTTCTTGTTAACATGGCTGCAACACGTTTTCTTATGGCTTACAAAACACATCAAGAGCGAAATCCCTCTTATGTGTCATGTCTGTTTTTCTGTTGTGAAAGTTCAGTAAAGCTCCGCCCCACTCTAAAAGACAAATTTATTACCATTTATGTTGATGTGCACTGGCCTCGGAGGAAGAGGCTGGAACTAAAGAGTCAGTTTAGCCTCCAGTGCCAGTTAGCATTTTTGGACCACTGCTTAGAAAACTTGACCCAAATTAAGATGGGTTTTACCATTAAACTGCTTTTAAGGACAGATGCAGTTCCAACCATTATGCCCGGCCACCGGGCACACAATTGGACATGTCGTTCAACTGGTAAGTCTGTGCTCTATCATGGGATTTATTGTACATGTAATGTAGGGCTAGTCTTTAGCCTCGCGTCCCGGCAAAGGACAGCGGTGGCAGCCGGTGTGTGCACCATGCCACTTTGCTATTGTGCTCGTGTGCACCACAAGTGCCAAGTGGATGGTTGGACCCTCCGCAGTCACAGCAGCATTGCATTGTGATTTTTTTTTAAACATTAGATATTCAATACTATTATTTTCTGGTCACAGTTGCCAGCTTGCAAACTTGTGTGTACTGTGGTCATGGATGTGGGTGGGCCTAATTAGAAATCCTACATCCCAGGTTTGAAAGAGGAGGAAAAGGGAAAAGACTTTCACAAGCAATTGTAAGAGCATGAAAGTTTTTTTTTTTTTTTAAATAAGGGCATAAGATACCATTTTATACAATGTAGAATTGTTTTTAAGGATTTATATCCACTGGAGTGCATCTTTAAAGAAACTAGCAGATTGTACTTCCTGGATTTTGCGATGTCACAAACAACCAAGCTCCTCCTTCAGTTCTCCTCCAATCACAGCTCTGTTTGCTGTTACACTCTGCCTCTGCTGTAGGTGACACTTTGTTTACTTGACATTGGTTTGCATCTCATCATTTAAAAAACTTCTACCTTATCAGATTAGGGGCTCATTGATAATAATGAGCAGTCTGAAAACTGTCAAAGAAAACTTCACAGACAACGTTTTTGAGGACTTATAAAACAACAAAAATGATTTTTAGTCTGGATAATTGCACGTATATGTAACTGAGCATGACAAAACTTGAAATTAATCAGTGGTAAATTTACAATATGGGACCTTTAAGATGACTGCTGAGTTGTGAGACTTTTGTATGGGCACAGAATTTCACAGAGAATCACTAATTCATACAGACTTCACAATACTAATTCTGATCCTTTACGTGGCAAATTTTAAAAAGCATTAGATTTAACATTTGCATTAACAGATCGACTGTTTTGATTGTTTTACCAAAATATGTGATATAGTAAGTAAAAGTGAATAGCTGCCAGGAAGAACTGCATTAAAAAGAAATTGTGGTTAAAAAATAAAAATGTTGCTAACAGTCCACAGCTTCCTGTAATTGATCCATAATTAACTTTCCTCTCACATAGCACCATTAAGACCACGTTACTGTTCAGATGCAGGACTTTAAACTCTTTAAATCCTCAATTTCTTTCCCAAAATGTCCTCAAACTGGTGCATATTTTCACCCTGCTTAGGGCAGCGTGGAGCCGTATATGATCAAGCCCACCTTGTGTCTTGCATTCATCACTACCAGCGTGTTACTGCTGTGTCTCTCACTTGGTGCCTCTGTCTGTCGCCCTCTCTCTCAGGAGGAGAGTCCTGCTTTAATTACTCCTACTGTGGAGCAGCCCAGAGAGTCATGCATGTAATTAGGGTGTGCGTGTGACTGACAAGAGCGGATGAGGGCCTGGCGTTGCAACACCTGGACAAACGCTTGCCCTGACTCCGCGGACACATAAATATATATATATATATATATACAGTATATATGTATAGTAAGGGGCATGCATTCAGCGTCCCTGAGCGTAACACCCTCATACAGTATATGGCTTTAAATTTACAGTAGATGCACAGTACCCTTATTTCAGGGCGTCTTTCAACATATGCTCTATCCCACATTTTGATCCTGACAAGGCGTCATTTTCACATTCAAACATGCATAAGGTCAGCCCCACATTAGTGATGCATCAGAGTTTTTTTTTTGTTTGTTTTATAATGAGGAAAATGTGGGAATGATTTCATTAGCTACCAGAGGAAAATGGAAATCCCCGTTGTTCTGGTGAACTGTGGCACAATACACAGCTGGCTAGACGAGAAAAGGAAGGCCAAAGATGAGAGGTATTTCTGAGAAGGCATCCATACATCCTCCAACTGCCTCACCCGACCCGGAAGTAGCCCTAACCTTAGCAAAACTGATTCAAATTAAGTGGCGATCTGTGGAGCTCTCGGGAGTACACCTGCTTCACTGCAAAAAAAAAATATTCTACACCTCTGGTCTTCTACAAGGCTGCATTTAATGTTCCTTAACCCTTCCATTTCGACAATATGCTTATATTTGCATCCTCTGCTTTAAAGAGGGAACGGAAACGTGCGCCTTCATTGCAGCAGGGTACGTGTATAAATATGGGCAACTTGCAAAAATAAACGGTAACCTATGTGATGCATGACTTGCTTTACACTAAATACAGCGCAGTGATTTCTCCAGCCTGTTGATATTTTAAACTTTATGCCGCATCTTGGGGAGAAAAAGCACAAATTTCCCACCCCCGTCGCATCCGTATTCCTCCACTCTTGCGCTCCAAGGTGGGAAAGAACCGACGCACGGAACGCGCACAGTAAGCTGGTTGTTTGCCTTGGCCTGGACTGAAATCGCTACCAATGCCAGACAGGCCCCAGCCGGGCGGCCAGCGAGCCCCCACAGAGGCGCAAAAATGCATCAATCCTTATTGATCCCAGCGGCTCCCGAGCGCCGATCGGGCCTCCAGTACCACGTCCTCTATAGGCCCAGCTCGCTCCCTAACCGTACGAAAACACAATGCGGGCATTTTGACGGATAGAACAGCACGTCCCCTCTCTCTCTCTCTCTCTCTCTCCAGTGGCTATCCACGCACCACACACTCACACTCACACACACACACACACACAAGGATACGCACAGAATGCGCGCAAGCCAATGTGCACATATGTTCCCAAGTGGAGACCAGACCAAACCGCTCCAGCTCTGCAAACAGGCCCCGGCTGTTAGCCGTGGGAGAAGGGTGGTGACATGTTGTGAGGGGAGGCAGGCTCCAGCAGATATAAACCCGACCAGCGACAATGGGCGCAGGACCGGAGCGCACGCCGTTATGCTCCGCTATTATGCAAATTGACGGCCACACGGCCTACTTCGGCACACGGGAGCCAGTTTACTGTGGACGGTGCGTCCTCGTAGTATTGTAGAGCAATAGGGAATCGTCTACTGACCCTGTCCCCGGTGCTCCCCACCCTCTCCACCAGTAAAGGGCTGGGGAAATCCGGATTCGTGACACTGATGGAGCCACTCTCCGCCACCGCCGCGCTGTGCGGCCAGAATCCGGGATGCAGGAGCACACGGAGGCGGCACAGCTATTGTGCACGGCGAGAAAAATAGGCAAATATCTCCAAACTCACCTCGGAATACGCTGTATTGGTGATTTAAAGGGCCAGATCCGCTGGTTTCCTCACCCTCGCTGCTCGCTCACTCCCCGTCTTCGCCGAGCCAAACGCCTCCCCCTCCGCTACCAGTCTGTCCACTCCTCTACCCCCTCCTCCCGGCTCCTTCCTCCCTTTCTCTCCCTCTATTCTTCTCCCGCTCTCTCTCCGTCTCTTGCCCCTCTCTCTATCCGATCAAACATTAACACAGATCCGTAGTCGCCCCCCCCCCCCAAACAACGGCATTTATGGCCCACATTATATTAAAAGTTCCTTATACCACTGAAAGTTTGGAAGTTATAGGCTACGATGATGTGAAGGCTTATTGGCCTTATGTGGTCATATTCATTAAAAAAAAAATTAAAATACGTTTTTCTGATCCATTGTTGCATGGGGTCAAACTCAATTTTTGAATTAACCTATACTTTTCTTCCCACACGCCATACATCTGGAAAATATTAACACTTCTGTTTTACATGACACACATTTTGTACCTTATTTAGAGTTTTGAGCAAAGCTGTTGCTCAGACAAACAAATAAATAAATAAATATCCCACTCTCTATAACACCCCCACCCCCGCAACAAGCACATCTGGATTCGTGCGGCATACAGTAAAAATAGCCGACGCGTCCAGTACGCTGTGCTGCCACACGGTGGCACCAATGAGCCACCCTCAGCTCCTGCTCCTCCAGAGAGGCGTGGGCCTTCTTCTATTTCTGGCGGGCCCCGCAAACACGCAAGCTCCGTTTCCACAGACCCGCAGTCCACTCCTCCACACGGCTGCAGTCTGCTCCACGGTTATTGGCTGAACGTGGAACCGCTGTGCTCAGTGGCAAAGAAGGGAGAGGTAGCTACTTTCAAAGCAAAAACAAACAAAAAAAAATATTTGTTCATCAAGAATGCATGCTGCCACGATCCGCATAGAAACCTTATGTGGCTCCTTATAACTTCAGGAGAGCTATTTATATCTCACACTGCACCGCAATGGCCTCGTTTCCGCCGATTAGGCGAAAAATGCTGACGCGCGTATATCTTTGTTGAATTTTTTTTCCACCTTTTCAGCTCCCACGTTCCCCGTCTCCCTCCACCGGTTTCCTCTCTAGTCTTCATCTGCCTCACTTCCCTCCATGTCAGACTGTATTCCCCCCCCCCCCCCAGTGTGTGTGTTGCAGTATAGATTACAGTGGATTACAGCAGAGCTCTTCATTTTTCTTCACTAATCAGCGGTGGAAACCCATGAGTCACCACTTTAGATGCTTTTAGGCTGGCAGGTGGCACCCACCCGCCCACGCCTGTTTTTTTTTTTTCTCCGTTTCTTTCTCCCGTTTCCCTGTCACGTGTGCGCTTGCAGACCCATCTTTTGACATAATGACACGTTCTCGGATGTCAGCAAACGTGCGGGAGCGCGAAGTGGACGAGATGATGATGGTAATCAGATTGGGATCCGGCTGAAGGGTTTCCACGCCGCTCAGGATTGGCGGGGGCGGTGGGGGGGAGGCTACATGGATGGAGACCTGCATCTCTCCCTGCCTCCATCATCGTGCGACAGCGGACGACGTCACGCCGTCTCCATAGCAACCGCGCCGGGCCAACAGCATCACCGAGCAGATGTTTAAAAGAGAGAGAAGTGAGAGTGAAAGGAGGGAGTGGGAGACTGTGAAGCAGCATGGCGGTGTGATTTCTGTGCAGTGGGTAAAAGAAGCTTAAGGCATGCTTACAGTGACACGCGCTGAGAAAACACCAAACTAGAGGGCACTCAGAGAGTGCATATCTCCGCCAAGGCCCTATCTGACAGTGTTAAAGAAAGTGTAAAAAGTGATCCAGAATCCGCATCCTGACCTCCATCCGTCCATCCACTTTCTACCGCTTTTCCGTAGGTCCGGGTCGTGGAGGCAGCAGCTCAAGAAACAAGCCCAGACTTCCCTATCCCCGGCCACCTGCTCCAGCTCTTCAGAGAGGATACCAAGATATTCCCAGGCCAGCTGGGAGCCGTAGTCTCTCCAGCGTGTTCAGGGTCTGCCCTGGGGGTCTCCTCCCAGTGGGACGTGCCCGAAACACCTGAAGTGGGAGGCATTCATATCAGATGCCCAAACCACCTCGACTGGCTTTTTTCAGTATGGAGGAGCAGCAGTTCTACTCTGAGCCTCTCCCGGATGACTGAGCTCCTCACCCTATCTCTGAGGGTGAGTCCAGCAATCCAACAGAAAAAGCTCATTTCAGCCGCTTGTATCCGCAATCTCGTTCTTTTGGTCATTACCCAAAGCTCATGAGCATAGGTGAGGGTAGAAAGGTAGCTTGACCGGTAAATCGACAGCTTTGCTTTAGAGCTCAGCTCCCTCTTCATCACAACAGACCGGTACAACGTCCACGTCACTCCAGATGCTGCTCCGATCTGTCTGTCAATCTCTCGCTCCATTCTCCCCTCACTCATGAACGAGAGCCTGAGATACTTATAACTCCTCCACTTGGGGCAGAAGCTTGTCCTCAACCAATCCCCATCCTGACCCCCAAAATTTAAAGGCCATATCACACCTAGAAAATTTAGGCAGCGTTTGCCAAACGTATGAAAAATTTGGAGAATACGCTGGTGTACATCAAACCAGTTATGGGTAAGTTTTGTATAAGTTAAGAGCACGCTGAAGAATGCTGAAGCACGCTGGTATACAGCGTTGTATAGAGAGCTCCTCTGAAAATTTCAGTGAGCAACTCTGAAAATTTTCAGCATGCTGAAAATTTTCAGAGGAGCTCACTGAAAATTTTGCAATGTATCCAGCATATGGCTAAAACATCCCGCATAAGTGGAGCATAAATTGTAGGGAAGTTATGCATTCGTTCACACACGTTACTTGTAAGCGACTCACAAGTTACTCATGAGACAAAATATGTTGAGTTAAATGTCTAGCGTACCCAAAACTTATTTCTAACATATGGGTAACACTCTTTGTGTTATGACTCCCCATGCGCCATTATGCAGTGCACGAGGGAAGGAATGAAAAACTCAATTGCTGGAGTAGAATGTGCACTTTATTAACATAAACCACAAAATAACAAGTCCAGTAATGACCACGCAAATTACAGAGGGTTGGAATGATGAGTTTGGGGCCACCAGACATACAGGGATGCCACCTGGATGTTCCACAGCCTGGGAGAGCGAATGCCTAGTGCCGCCATAGCAGTGGGCACGAAGAGAAAGGTTGAATGCTCCGACGGCTGAATGAAGCTGAATGCTCCGACGGTCTCTTCCTACTAATGCAGCGTTTTATGTAATAATGATACTAGCAAGGGAAGAGACCGCCGGTGTGAGGAAGCATGGGTTGAACATAATAAATCCCAGGTGTGCATGAGTGAGTGTCTGAGCGTGTGAATGGGAATAAATGGAGTGTGTGTGTATGTGTGTGAAAACACCCAATAACGAGGCACAGCTGATGGCACTGACAGGAGGAAGGAGCGTGCCCGAGCTGTCAGGGAGCAAAGGCCCAAATAGCTCCATGAAGTGCCTGACAGAAAATAGGGCAAAATAACCATAAGTCAGAACAAACTCAGGTTCATGACAGCCCCCCCACCCCCGAGGTGGATTTCAGAAACCCCAGTACCATCAGCCAAAAACAAAAACATACCACAAGGGACCCCCCCCCCCCCAAACAAACAATATCCAGGGTGGGAGGTGGGGGAAAACAGGTTAGGAGGGAAGCAACTAGTGAAAAAATACAAAAAATAATATGCAAATAAAGAGCAGTGACCCTCCTACCAGCCCCCACCTAGGACACTAACCCCCTTCCCCAGATGTCCAAAGTTCAGGGGGTCGACCAGAGTCCCAGGCCCCTGGCATGGTGAGGGATGACTGATCGGGTGTCCTGCTCAAGTCCCATGTCCAGCAGGTGGCCCACAGAACAGTGTCCGGCGGCCTGCCTGGGCCAATGGGCCACCCGACCCGAAGGCCAAGTCTTTTGAGTGGCCGACCCGCGTGGTGGAGCCACCAGAACCGAAGGGGAAGGCAGAGAGGCAGCCTACCACCCGGGAACCTCGGTGACCAAACCGAGGGACAGGAGCCCCCCTGCCCTCTGAAGCTTGGAGCAGGGGGACCGTAGTATCCCCGATGGTCCCGGCCTGGGACGTGGCTGCACCAACGGTGGACTCCAGCTGGAGCTCTGCTGCACCCGCAGTGGACTCTGGCTGGAGCTCTGCTGCACCCACGGTGGACTCTGGCTGGAGCTCTGCTGCACCGGTGGTGGACTCCGGCTGGAGCTCTGCTGCACCGGTGGTGGACTCAGGCTAGAGCTCTGCTGCACCGGCGGTGGACTCTGGCTGGAGCTCTGCTGCACCGGCGGTGGACTCTGGCTGGAGCTCTGCTGCACCGGCGGTGGACTCCGGCTGGAGCTCTGCTGCACCGGCGGTGGACTCTGGCTGGAGCTCTGCTGCACCGGTGGTGGACTCCGACTGGAGCTCTGCTGCACCGGCGGTGGACTCTGGCTGGAGCTGTGCTGCACCCGTGGTGGGCTCCGGCTGGAGCACCATTGCACCTGCAGTGGTCCCCATTGGGGGCCTCATTGCTGCCACGGTGGCCTCCCCAGTGGCTCCCACGGTGGCCTCCACAACCCCTGGCGCTGGACCCAGATCCTTGGCGGACTCTGGTGGGATCAGCTGCTCTCTGGCAACCCTGGCAGGGGGCTCCGAACCTGGAGGGAGAGAAAAAGAGACCAGGTCAGGGTGGCCGGCAGCGGCAGAGCCTGGTGAGGTGGCCCCGAGGGCTACTGCTTGCTGCCCCGGGCCCCCCTCACCATGAGTCAGGCAGTGTGACATTGACAAAGATATGACAGCCATTATGGAGGACACTTGCCTGCACTCGGGCTCCACCGCTGTCCAGGACTCCGACTACTTGGGGTGCGTGGGTACCATTGGTCCGCCAAGCGTTGTACCCCCGTCGACCTCCTCAGGAACAGCTAGCCCGGTGTTGTCGTCTGCGGGCAACCCAGGTTGCAGAGGCTCCTCTTCGGCGACCCTAGGATGGAGCTCGAGGGAGACGGGAGAGGAGAAACGGTTAGGGTCGCCGGCAGCGGCAGAGCCCAGCGAGGGGAGTCCAGATGCAGCTGGGGGCTGCACCCGACTCTCCTCCCCAAGAGCCAGACAAGATCTCTCAATAATTGACAAGTGAACTACAGGAGAGATTACTTGCCTGTGCTTAAGCTCTACCGCTGTCCAGGACTCCGACGATGATGTTCGGGGTCCCGTCGGCTGGAGGTCTGGTCTGGGGGATGACTCTTCTGCGGCGGCCCCCACAGCAGGCATGATGGTGGTTGCAGTCTTGGTGCCCCCGTGCGCCATCTTCCACGCCACTGGCTCCTCTGGCGTGGCGGCCGGGGATGGCCTCACCGCTGGCCCATGAGCTGGACCCTCCTGGGCTTCCGGTTCCTCTCCCCTCGAGCAACCTGGTTCCAGAGCCGGCGAGCTCGTAGGGGCACACAAAAAGGGTTTGGTGAGGTCGGGTTAGGGAGCACTATATGCCGCTGGGGCGGAGCACTCAGGGGACTGCACACCCCGAGTCTCCTCGCCAGGAGGCAGGCAAAATTGTTCATCAACAGAAAAAGTTAAATGAGGAAAAACTTGCCTGTTCTCCTGGACCAGGACGTCCCCAGCGGCCTCCGAGGCATCTCCTCTCCTCGCGTTCCTCATTGAGCTGTGGCTCTCCCTCCCTCAGGGAAAGTTCCTTCAATCTCCCGGCCATCTCCGGGAGGAGCCACGGCTTCACCTCCAGGGTGAGGTCCGTCTCCGCCAGAAGAGCCAGTCTACGTTCCTTTAGTTCCTCCGGGGACGGAGCGGGACACGGCTCGGGACGAGGAGGCAGAGCTGTCGTCGGCGAGGCTGGAGGTTTCTTCCGGCAAGAGTTCCTCCTCTTCTTCTTCATGGATGGCTCAGGCACCAGATAATCCAGGATGCGAAGCGCCGCGCTGGGCAGCAAGTCACCCGTGCTGGGAAGCTCTGTATTATCCGGAGAATAAAGCGGAGTGGCCACGAGGAGCTCAAACGCTGGGAGATCCTGATCCAACTCCTCGCATGGCACGGCGAAGATGTCCCGGAGAATCTCCATTGCCTCGGGATGATCCCAGAGGCTGTCTCGCTCCACCACCCTCATAGCAGTGTCTTGAGCCTGTCAAACGGCCCAGGAGGAGCAGGGCTTCTGTGTCCACGAAAAAATCTCCTCCAGGAAGCACAGCAAGCGCAGCTCCCTCTCCAGCTCCCTCTCCGTCCGAATCACCATGTTGATAATTGGGGAGGAAGAAAAAAGAGGATGGAAAGAAAAAGAAAAAACGCACGTCTACTCCGCTGGGTTTTTTTCTGGCTGGTTGGAGCATTCTGTCATGACTCCCCATGCACCATTACACGGCACATGAGGGAAGGAATGAAAAACCCAATTGCTGGAGTAGAATGTGCACTTTATTAAAATAAACCACAAAATAACAAGTCCAGTAATGACCACACAAATTACAGAGGGTTGGAATGATGAGTTTGAGGCCACCAGACATACAAGGACGCCACCTGGATGTTCCACAGCCTGGGAGAGGGAATGCCTAGTGCCACTGTGGCAGTGGGCACGAAGAGAAAGGCAAACATGTACTTACGGCTGGAATGACCCGGGGCTGTCCATGTAGTCCGGTGGATGAGGGGGTGAGGCAGGGTCAGCCACTAACGCCAAGGGAGTACCCAATCTTGAAGCGTTAGAAAAGAAGGCGACGTCAGGCTGAATGAACTGTAGGCAGTTGAACACACATACACGCTGTCATGTATAAAGCTGAATGCTCCGACGGTCTCTTCCTACTAATGCAGCGTTTATGTAATAATGATACTAACAAGGGAAGAGACCACCGGTGTGAGGAAGCGTGGGCTGAACATAATAAATCCCAGGTGTGCATGAGTGAGTGTCTGAGCGTGTGAATGGGAATAAATGGAGTGTGTGTGTATGTGTGTGAAAACACCCAATAACGAGGCACAGCTGATGGCACTGACAGGAGGAAGGGGCGTGCCCGAGCTGTCAGGGAGCAAAGGCCCAAATAGCTCCCTGAAGCGCCTGATGGAAAATAGGGCAAAATAACCATAAGTTAGAACTGGGTTTGGAACCACCAAACCCAGGTTCATGACACTTTGAACCTATGTGTAACTTACTGAACAGGTTTCTAACTTACAGCTGCCCTATAATTGTCATGAATGGCCCCTCCGGGGCAGAAAGACAGGCCCACTCGCTGAACTGTAGTTGTGACATTTAATAACAAAAATTCCAAAATAGTGCAGACAATACAAAAAATACAAACAGGGGTAACTTACAGAGAGGAGGCACTCCAGAGCCAGTAAAGCTCTGGAGGAGATGAGGAGAAAAAACACGGAGGAATCAAGTCCATTCAACTAACGTCAAGACTGCTGCAATGAGAACATGAACTGACAGTCCTTAAATAGAAGGCAGACAAATGAGCAGCAGGTACGGGCAGCTGAGCGAGCAGGTGACCTAACTAAACAACTGCTCACAGCTGAGGTGACAGGGAAGCAGACTGTGAGCAGCTAGTGGGAGTGTCTGGAGAAAAGGAGGCACCAGTGTCAACAAACCAAAATATATACAGAAACTAACAAAATCATACTATTGTGGAAAATGTGAAAATGACGAGGCAGAGTTCATCTCACGAGTCAGGTTTATTCGCATCTTCCAACATCATCAAAAACAGAAAAGAGGAAGAAACCCAGACATTCGTCCCTTAAATACCTCAGGAACTTCAAAGCACACAGTCACATTGTATTTAATCCCAAGTAACAATGCATCTTCTATCAGATCTTAACACCTCCACCCCCAGCCTCTGGCGGCCAGGAAAATCCCCCCAGGCCGTCTCTTTGCATACCAAAGACTAAACTTTCACATCCTCCTGTTATCTTCAAAGAGACCCGGTCCTTTGTTCGATCTGAGATGTGAAGCCTAAAATGGTATACATATGAAGCATGAAGTGATATTCATATGTGCATATGTGTCCCACATGACTCCCCCCAAACGTCTAAGATGGAACAACGGAATAACAGTCTACATGTCATGATAAAACCATTACACATCAGTCCACGTGCTGCTTGGGCCTCAGACTCCTCCTGTATCTGCTGTAAGCGGGCTTTACCACTTCCACGGCACCATCCTGCTGGGGAGCTGCTGTCTGAGGGTGAGAACTGTTAGTCAATCCCTGTGGGTGTTCTGGGGAATGTCCCCTAGGGGGTCTGCTGCGCCGAGGAGCCCTGGCCAACAGCACATCCTCGTCTGCCACCACAAAGGCGGGTTTGAGCCTGTTTATGCCAATCTTTTCTTTCCTGCTCCCCAAATCTAGCAAAAAATGCTTATCCCCTGTTTCCAGCACTCTAAATGGTCCATCATAAGGTGGTTGCAACGGTGGGTGATGGGTATCATGTCTGACAAAAACAAACTCCGCGTTTTTTAAGGCCTTAGGCACAAAAACGCGCGGAAAACTGTGGTGGACGGGGCCAGGCAGCGTGCCCAATTCCGTGCCACTCTGCAACCGCTGAGCCGGGGAGCATTCTGGCGCAGGATTATCTGGGAGAAATTCCCCGGGCAGCCGAAGTGGCTGCGCGAAAACTAGCTCAGCCGGGGAGGCTTCTAAATCCTCTTTAGGTGCAGAACGCAACCCCAATAAAACCCACGGTAGCCTGTCTACCCAATTTGCATCCGTAAGCGACGCTCTGAGAGCCGCTTTCAATGACCTATGAAAACGTTCGCATAACCCGTTAGCTTGTGGATTGTACGCGGTTGTGCGGTGGATCGTTACCCCCAGGCTGCGGGCCATCGCTGACCAAAGTTCGGAAACAAATTGAGGACCTCTATCGGACGTAATGTCCGACGGGACTCCAAAGCGCGCTACCTATGCTGTTAGAAATGCGTGCGCCACCTCCTCGGCTGTGGTTGACAACAGTGGGACCACTTCTGGCCAGCGCGTGGTGCGGTCTACCATTGTTAGAAGGTGTGTGCACCCCTGTGACGGCGGGAGGGGGCCTACGAGTTCCACGTGAATATGATCGAACCTCTTAGCCGGGATGTGAAACGGCTCCAAGGGAGCTCTCGTGTGTCTGTGTACCTTGGCTCATTGACAAGCCATGCAGGCTGCTGCCCACTCTCTAACTTGTTTGCGCAGGCTCGGCCAAACACATTTCTCTCCCACCATTTTGACCGACGCGCGCACTCCCGGGTGCGCCAGAGAATGAATCAAGTCAAAAACGCGGCGGCGCCACCGGACGCGGTCGCCCAGTGGAGACATCGCAGATTAGGGGGTGCATACCGTCTTGCAGCACCCTGTTCTCCAGCCTTAACCCTGTTGGTCCAGACTGGAGCGCTCGCACATCCGCGTCGCTACCCTGATCCGCGGCCATGGCTGCATAATCTATCCCTACGTGGACTGGGGCCGCCACGGCGCGCGAGAGACAGTCTGCCACTACATTCAGTTTACCCGCCACATGCTGAATATTGGTAGTAAACTCTGAGATTGCGGCCAGCTGCCTCTGCTGCCGGCCTGACCACGGTTCTGAAACCTTGGCCATCGCGAATGTCAGTGGCTTGTGGTCAACGAACGCGGTGAAACGGCGTCCCTCCAGCCAGAACTGGAAGTGGCGAATGGCCAAGTGGAGAGCTAACAACTCCCTGTCGAATGCGCTGTATTTTCGTTCACTATCGCGCAAAGTCCTGCTGAAAAAGGCAAGCGGTTGCCAAGCCCCGGCTACATGCTGCTCCACGACCGCCCCTATGGCCACATCTGACGCGTCAGTAGTGAGCGCTATGCGGGCCATTGGGTCTGGATGTGCTAACAACGCAGCGTTTGCCAGGGCTGTTTTGACCTCAGAGAATGCTCGCTCTCGCTCCGGAGACCATTCGATCTTATTTGTGGGTTTTTGTTTTTTTAGTGCGGCATACAATGGTTGCATGAGCTGCGCTGCGCGGGGAAGGAAACGGTTATAAAAATTCACCATTCCCAAAAACTCCTGTAACGCCTTGACTGTTTGTGGCTGGGGAAAATTTGTTACCGCACGCACTTTGTCAGGCAGCGGAACCGCTCCTTCTGGGGAGACACAATGCCCCCAAAAAATCAATCTGCGTCACCCCGAACTGACACTTCGCTGGGTTGATTATCAACCTGTGCTCTCCCAACCTCCGGAAAACTGCCGTGAGGTGGTTTTCGTGTTCGTCTTCGGACGCACTGGCTACTAAGATGTCGTCCAGGTAGACGAATATGAAGGGGAGATCGCGCAACTCCGCGTCCATCATGCGTTGGAATGTCTGCGCAGCCCCTTTAAGCCCAAACGGCATGCGCAAAAACTCGAATAGGCCAAACGGAGTTATTACCGCTGTTTTGGGTATATCCTCAGCGCGCACTGGGACTTGATGGTAACCACGGACCAAGTCTATCTTAGAAAAAATGCGCGCCCCCGCCAAATGAACGGAAAAATCTTGGATATGCGGGATTGGGTAGCGGTCGTGCGCTGTGGCGTTGTTCAACCTGCAGAAATCTCCGCAAGGTCGCCACGAGCCATCAGCTTTCGGGACCATGTGAAGCGGGGAAGCCCATGGGCTGTTCGAACGCCGGATGATGCCTAACTTTTCCAGGATGGCGAACTCCTCGCGCGCTATGATCAGTTTAGCTGAATCCAAGCGCCGAACTTTTGCAAAAACGGGTGGTCCGGTGGTAGTAATAAAATGTTCCACTCCGTGTTTAGCGACGGCTGCTGAAAATGTGGGAACCATGAGTGCTAGGAACTGAGTGAGCAGTGTATGGAACTTACCGCTTGCCGTTGCGACGTTGGCTTGTGCTGTGGGCGGGGTCACTCAGGCTGCACAGGGAATAGAATAAAAAGAAAGTGCATTAACCAGGCGCCTGTTCGCAAGATCAACCAACAAACCATGTGAGCACAGAAAATCAGCCCCCAACATATTGAAACTCACTGCAGCTATAACAAAAGTCCACTCAAATGTACGGCCGTGTAGGGACAGAAGCAGGTTCCTCTCACCAAAGGTTTTAATCTCCGAGCTGTTCGCTGCTGATGCCCCGTGACCTCTGGGGCCCGCCAGCCGGTCAGCGGAGGAAGGCGTGATGAAACTCACTTGGGAGCCTGTGTCCACGAGGAACTGCCTCCCCGAACGCGCATCCGTCAAGTAGAGCAGCTTGTTCTCTTCACCGAGGGCTGCAGCTGCTACCGACCCCCGGTCTTGGCGTTTCCCGAGCGCTTGAACTGGCACGGTGGTATACATTTGCGTGCCTTCTCTGCAAAACGGCGATGGTAGAAACAAAGGGTGTCTCCTCCGCGATCCTTGGCCCCCGCCGCCACCGTCGTCGGTGGGTCTGCTACCGCCGTCTCTGGCCTCTCGCCATCTCCGGCCGTCGCGCCGAACTCTGTCACTGCCGCGGTGGCCGCGCGCTGTTTGCTGGCGTTGAGAATCCAGTGTGCCTCCTGGGCCAGCGCGCGGAAGTCCTGCTGGGCCAACAACGGCGAACTGGCCAGGGTCGCTCTCGTGGCCGACGGTAGGGTTCTCAGGAAAATGTGGGTGAAGATGAAGTCGTCGTCGTCTGAGCCCCTCAAACTCAGCATGTTCTCCATCAGGTCCACGGGCGTGCCATCTCCCAAGTCGTTCAGAGCCAGGAGCCTCTCCGCTCTCTCCTGGACTGAGAGAGTGAAGCGCTGGATGAGCGCAGCCTTCAACCCGCCGTATTTATCGTCGGCCCGTGGCTGCTCCAAAAGGCTCTGCACATGCCGAGCCATGCGGTTGTCGAACTTGGCAATTACATGGTAGAACTTCGTGTCATCTACCGTTATCCCCCGGAGGGCGAACTGTGCTTCGACCAAGTGGAACCAGGAGCGCAATCCGGTAGCTGGATGGTAGCGGCATACGCTTGGCTGGGAGCTCCTGACCCGGCTGGCTCAGGGGAATTTCTTTCACTCATGATACGTCTTAGGGTCACCAGTGTGGAAAATATGAAAATGACGATGCAGAGTTCATCTCACGAGTCAGGTTTATTCACATCTTCCAACATCATCAAAAACAGAAAAGAGGAAGAAACCCAGACATTCGTCCCTTAAATACCTCAGGAACTTCAAAGCACACAGTCACATTGTATTTAATCCCAAGTAACAATGCATCTTCTATCAGATCTTAACACCTCCACCCCCAGCCTCTGGCGGCCAGGAAAATCCCCCCAGGCCGTCTCTTTGCATACCAAAGACTAAACTTTCACATCCTCCTGTTATCTTCAAAGAGACCCGGTCCTTTGTTCGATCTGAGATGTGAAGCCTAAAATGGTATACATATGAAGCATGAAGTGATATTCATATGTGCATATGTGTCCCACACTATCAGACATACAATACTCAGAAATAAATTCAGAGTCTGAGCTCTGTGGAAACATACGCTCAGAATCATGACAATAATGGCGTATTTGCAGCGTTAGGTCACAGGGGAAACCCGTACAGAGCTCAGCTGCTGCCTGCAGCGCATACACATACACAGAGCTAAACACACATACTTTTTCATATAACAGGACCTGTCGGGGATGTGTCCGAACACTTTCAAGCTACAGGATAAAGATCCAAATGCTGTTTAGCCCTCCTTGCCATGGTTTTGTACCTTTGACTTCAGTCTGTACCATCAGCTGTCCGGTTAGGTGGTGGGCCGAGGGTGTTTTTCATGTCACTGATCAATCCGCATCGGGAGAGTACGCCATTTTTTAAATATAGTCTTCTCTATCTTTGGTAAATCTGACAAAATTTGCTGGCAGTCTTGGTATTTTTTTAATAAACTTACTTTTTTATCGTCAGTCTTCTCCGGCATCTTTCAGAGCAGCGCTAGCTGATGAACCAATCAGGTTGCGGTTTTGTCCCCCAGGTGACTGCATACACCAATCACGTTCGACTTAATCAGGACCCAGAGCGTAAAGTATAGTGGGTCTTTCTGACAGCTGATTTAGTAATAAGAATTAATTTCTAAAAAAAAAAAAAAATCACCCCAAAAAAGTAAAGACTGTAAAGATCTGTACCTCCTTTAAAACTGTTGAATTTTACTTCACTGTTTTTTTTCTACATTTCACATTATTTATTTGATTCCGGCTTATTATTATTTTTATCTGATATGCCCTGGACTGTTTTCAATCTATGTTCCCTGTATTCCTTTGTACATATTCTTAACCGATTATGTGTATGTACTGATTTTATTTATACTTTCTTTGTTCTTCAATAAAGTTTAAGAAATATCAGAATGTCCATAACTAGCTAAAAAAGAATTACATTGGTTGAAGTAAACAACCAGACAAGTGCAAAATTATAGAACATAATATATTTATTAATAAGTCCTGATTCATTAACTCAGATCATTACCTTGATTATCCCGTTTATTCTTTGAAAAAAAACAATACCACAAGACTATTTTATCACAACATCTTTATCAAATTTAATATTGATTCATAATTGACTATTACATCAGCATAATTTGTGTATTTAAATCTGATCAGAATGTCAAAATAAACTACTTTGTCTCACTCTTTGTCTGCTACCCAATTGATGGGGCCTTGGTATGGCCCTATCTTTACTGGTAATGTCTCTTATGTCAAATGAGATGAGATGAGATTCAACTTTATTGTCATTACACATGTATGAATACAAGGTAACGAAACGTGACTTGGCATTTGGGCACGCTCTGCAGAGCGCATCCAAGGCCGGGGCAGCCGCTAGGCGCCAGTCATATCATAATTGTAGTCAAATCAGACACACGGTTTCATTAGTTACTGTGAATGTCAGCAGGGAGATCTGGAGTGCTGCATATGTAAATACAATTCAATATTCAGATAGGAGCGTTCTCTGGACTTTGTGAATCTTGCTACAAAGGAAAGCAAAATAACTGAAAAGACATATTCCCCTGGACGAATCAGTCTCCCTGGAAAACCAGGTGCTTCAGTTCCTTGATAGTAGAAATATAAAGGTCGAAGCAAATGCAATTTCAGCCTGTCATGCTTTACCCAGAAAGGATAATAAAACAAAGAAATCAATTGTGATGCGTTTTGTGAACAGAAGGGTAAAGAATGACATACTGAGGCAGGCCAGAAAGCTACGGGGAACAGAAGTTTACCTAAACGAACTTCTAACAAAAACTAATGCTGAAATAGCACGGCAAGCACAGATGCTGAAAAGACAAAATAAGATACAGGCAACATGGACAAGAAATTGTAGAGTTTGGATCAAACTAAATGGAACACCTGAGGAAGCAAAGAGTCTAATAATCAGAGAGATTACTGACTTAAATAAATATAGATGAACACTGATTAAGAAAATTAAGAGACTATGAAAATCCATATCCACACACACGGCAAGAATAGTTCTTTTGACATACCATGTCAATGTCCTTTAAAAATAATAATAATAATAATAATAATAAACAAAAAAACTAATGACTGACTTGAGTAGACATCAATCATCCTCAGTCAGAGGAAGTCATTTGACACAGAGTGAGGAAATTCAAACTCTGAAAATATGCCATTATGCTGAACATAAACTACAAGAGATGGAGAATGATATTGATCCTGATAACTACTTTTTCAATAATATTCATAATCATTGTGAATATTACACTGAAAAGCAATTCAAAAGTCAAGTGCAACTAGATGGTAAACTATCAATAATACACTTCAACAGCAGAAGTCTTAACAAAAACTTTCCACAGATTCAGGACTATTTAAAACAGCTAGACAGAAAATTTACAGCTATCGCAGTCTCTGAAACTTGGCTTAATGAAGAGCAGGCTGCCCTGATGGCAATAGAGGGATATCAGATGTTTCATAATAACAGATCTCAAAAAAAGGGTGGTGATGTTGCACTGTACAGTATATTAATGACCTGTATAGATGTAAACTTGTAAATGGAATGTCCTTTGCACTACCAGGGATTTTAGAATGTGTTACTGTTGAGATTGACCAAGATAAAACAAAAAATCTAATTATAAGTTGTATATATAGAACACCGGGAACTTGCATTGAGACATTCAGAGATAAATTAGTCGAGCTGTACAATAATATTACTAGTAAGAATTTGTGGAGATTTCAATATTGATTTACTAAACCCATATCAACAAAATGTAATTACAGAGTTCATGAATTCTATGTACAGCATGAGTCTATATCCCATAATAACACATCCCAGTAGAATCACAGTTCACACTGCTACACTTAGTGACAACCTGTTTGTTAATATTATTGATAAGAATATAGAAAGTGGATTATTGACAAATGATATAAGTGACCATTTGCCAACCTTTGCACTTATCCATGGCCACATAAGATAAGATAAGATAAGCCTTTATTAGTCCCACAATGGGGAAATTCCAGGATTGCAACAGCATAGGGATAGCAACACTCAGAGCAACAATCAGAAGGCAAGAAAAAACAACATCTAGTAAACATATGTCCATATTACTATAAATGTATATATATAGACACACAGTGCAGAGCATTATGGCTGGTGAATGTGCAGCAGAAAGTCTAAGCTCTCTCTCCGCGGATGCAGCGGGCCAGCTGGAAGTCTTTGGGCATGATGGTGACCCCCTTAGCGAACATGGGGGCCAATACAGAAAAAATTTTAAAATCGTTCAGATACAAATCACAAAATGCAATCAGTTCTTTTAAAGAAGACTTGCTGAAGCAGGACTGGACAAAAGTCTATGTATCAGATGTAAATGAAGCCTACGACACATTTATGAACATTGTAACCACTCTTTACGAAAAAAATTGTCCATTAGTAAAGAAAAAGCTTAAACATAAATTTGTCTATAAGCCATGGTTAACCAAAGGATTACAAAAGGCGTGTAAAAAGAAAAATTTATTATATAAAGCTTTTCTAAAGAAAAGGACAAAAGAAGCAGAGCAGCGGTATAAAACATACAAAAATAAGTTAACATATATAATAAGATGTAGTAAAAGAGACTATTACAGTAAAGAACTGGAGAAAAACAGAGACAATATTAAAAATACTTGGGCAATACTTAACAATATTCTTGGAAATAAAAACAGAAATACAAGCTACCCAACCAATTTTTCAAAAAATAATACAACGACTCAGAGTGTGAATGCAGCTTCACCTGCAGATGAATTTAATAATTTTTTTGTTAACATTGGTCCTAATTTGGCTCGAGAAATACCCATTATGGCACCTACAGGTGATACAATAAGCAAAAACACTGCTATAAAAGACTCCATTTTTATAAAGAACACAGACGAGAGAGAGGTCATTGAAATTGTTAAATCGTTTAAAAGTAAGACTTCTATGGACTGTGATGGTATCGACATGCTCTTAGTCAAAACTATTATCGAATGCTTAGTGAAACCACTGACGTATACTGTATTTGTAACCTGTCTCTCCAAACAGGTATAGTTCCAAATGCAATGAAAATAGCCAAAGTAATTCCAATATACAAGACGGGTGACAGAGGGGAACTTTCAAACTATAGACCAATTTCACTATTGCCGCAATTTTCCAAGATACTTGAAAAAATATTCTATGAGAGAACTGACAACTTCATAATGAATAATAATTTATTGTGTGAGCAGCAATATGGGTTCAGACACAAGAGGACAACTGCATTTGCTCTAATTTTTTTTTTGTTACTTATTTGTACCCGTAGGTAGATTTGGTTTGCAGTCTGGTGACAAGCCACCGGCTGCTGGTCGCTGCGTGCGCGAGCGCCCTAAACCTACATGTTTTTGGTATGCGGGAGGAAACCGGAGAAATCCCGGAGTAAACCCACGCAACACGGGGAGAACATGCAAACTCCACACAGCTCACTGTTGGTCGGGGGCTGGGATCGAACCCACGATCTCATGATCCCCGCGATCCCCCGGCCAAGGGTAAAACTGTGCTGCCACAGTGCTAAACCACTGCGCCACCGTGCAGCCATTTCTATAAATGGAATTTATAGAAAAAATATCAACTGCCGTTGAAAATAAAGAATATTCAGTTGGGGTATTCCTGGATCTTAAAAAAGCATTTGATACAGTGGATCACAATTTATTATTAAAGAAACTACAAAATTGTGGTATTAGGGGGTAGCACTGTCCTGGTTAAGTAGTTACTTAAAGAATAGATATCAGTATGTGTGTGTTGGTAACAAAAACTCACAGTTACTGAAGGTTACTTGTGGAGTCCCACAGAGTTCAGTTTTGGGGCCATTGTTATTCAGTATGTATATAAATGATACATGTAAAGTTTTGGAAAAAATGGATTTAATATTGTTTGCTGATGACACTAATTTATTATGCAGTGGAAGCAATTTGGAACAACTTTTGGATACACTCGGAAAGGAATTAGGAAAGCTTAAACTGTGGTTTGATTCAAACAAATTAACGCTCAATTTAAGTAAGACAAAATTTATAGTTTTTAACAACCGTCACAACAACTTAGTATCTAAACTCAGTGTAAATGGTGTAGAGATTGAAAGGGTATCTGAAACTAAATTTCTTGGAGTAATAATTGATAATAAACTGTGTTGGAAGTCACATATTAATTATATTAAAGGTAAAATATCTAAATCAATCACAATACTACACAGAGCGAAATATTTGCTGAATCAACCCACATTATATACTTTGTATCATTCATTAATACTCCCATACATGACATATTGTTCTGAAGTATGGGGAAATACATATAAAACAAACATATATCCAGTCTTTATGCTTCAGAAGAGAGCTATTAGAATAATAAACAAAGCTGCTTACAGGGAACCAACAAACCCACTTTTTCTTAAATTAAAAGCTCTCAAGTTGAAAGATCTGGTTGACTTTAAAACTGCAGTAATAATGTTTAAAGTGAAGAATCTATCACTGCCCGCAAATATCCAAAAGCTGTTCCAAAGCTTTAGTTCCAAAAGCTCTTGTTTTTTCTCTTGCCTTCTGATTGTTGCTCTGAGTGTTGCTATCCCTGTGCTGTTGCAATCCTGGAATTTCCCCATTGTGGGACTAATAAAGGCTTATCTTATCTTATCTTATCTTATCTTAAATAAGGGAGAAACAATATCATTTCAGAGGAACATGTATATTTCAAAAACCTTCAGTGAGAACTACCACCAAGCAACACTGTGTTTCAGTGCAAGGAGTCAGATTATGGAACGATTTTGGACCTGAATTAAAATCATGTACAACGCTTGGACAATTTTAACAAAAACTAAAGGAAGAAATACTCCAAACATATATACAAGATGACATGTAAAATCACATAAGGATTGTCATATCCAGTCTGTGTTGTGTTGTTGCTTAGTTTTTTTTTGGTCACATTTTGTCTTAGCTTTGTTCCAAATTGTAATCGCTTTTGTTTTGTTTTTCTTTTGAATTCTTGGATGGAATATGGGTGGGCAATATAAGCTGCGGCTTCAGCCATCACCCATTTCGGATAACTTATGTTGAACTGTATAATCAGAGGAGTTATTGTTTAATTTGACCTTGTTGGATTTTTTTCCCCTTTGTTATATTATTCTGTTTCTTTTTAATCTTTACTTTTAATCTATCCGAAATAAAGATTCATTCATTCATTCATTCATATAAAAATATAAGCTGCTCAATAGCCACACTTCAGATGTGCCAGTCCACATAGGCTTTCATAGACAATGCTGTATGCAGTATACTAATAAAAGAAGTACTGAGAGCCCGAACAATGAGACAAAAATCAGCTTAAGAGAATAATGATGAGTAAGCAGCTTTAATCTGATTAACTCCAGCTGAACTGACCATGTATATTAATGACTGTAAACATTAATAATCAATTTAAGACAAACAAGACAAAGAGACAGTGATCCAGACAGGTCCAGGAGATGTCGGGAATGTCTGAGCATCTGGAGTTACCTGTAGACCAGATGAGAAAATGTTAACACAATGTAGCTAGTTTTCTTTAGAATGAACGTTTATGCAGTAATGACATAGTCCACACTTTAATGAAGATTCTCAGTCATCCAGGTGGTTAAGTATACTGCATGAAAGCTCAGTCTAGTCAACTGGAATCAAGGATTTTTTACTCTGAATGGTGAATTGGATGAATGGTGAAATGTTTCAGGGAAAAAAAAATATTTGAATCCAGTTGACTTAACTGAGCTTCCATAGAGTGTAGTTGTCCACAGTTAAGCTTCTCACCTAATTTTGCCTCTTTTACAATATTTTAGATGAGAAATCACATCATTATTATTATTAACCTTTATACAGGTAGTCTCATTGAGACACAAGGTCTCATGTTCAAGAGAGACCTGTCACACGTACTTCAGATACAAATCCCCAACCACACCAAGGTCTCTGCTCAACAAAAAGAGGTTCCAGTCTACCTAAGAGCACCACATCTGTAATAAATGTTAGATTGTTAAAGTAGATACACATTTTTTTGGTAAGCTTATAAAAACAAGAACTAAATCAGAAAAAGACAAACAATATGGAAAAAGACACTGCTCCAAAACCTAAAGCACAGAACAGTTTTGGTGCTGGTCTGATACAGGTGTATGCTGGTTTTTCAGCAGGGATTCTTTCATATCAGCAGGACAACTACACCAAGAATCTGTAATTACTTTATTTAGCGATATGCTACACAAGACAAGGGACAATGGGGAGCATGTATTTGGTTCTAATATTAACTATGGACATCTGTAACATGAAAAGAAAATACAGGGACATAAATATAGCATTATTATGCTTACTTAGCAGCCTTGTCAGCCCATCTTTCATTCACATTTACTTCCGACAATGATGCAGTTCACTGGTTGAATTCAAGTCAGGTGACCATAGAGCGCTGTTTTGATTGGTTAAGCATATAGCAGTCCTTAGTGATGCCTCAGAGCCTCCTTATCAGGTTCTGTAACTAAAGTTTAATTTTCATAAAAATATACACATACTTAGCCTGCCAACAAACAGATTCATGTTTTGAAAAATATGCGTTAGCATATCTGTGAAAATCATCTACTCTCTGGATGGGGATCAATCATCTCAAAAACTAAAGCAGATAGAGCCACCTAGGTGGGACCTCGGCCCACTATCTAGGTGGGCCTAGATAGATGTGGTGCCCACTATCTTTGTCTACTATTTATATTTGTTTGATGATCTGAAACATTTAAGTGTGACAAACATACAAAAAATGAGAAATCAGGAAGGGGGCAAACATTTTTTCACACCACTGTTTGTCTGTGTTGGTGTTTGCCCATTGTGGTGGCATGAATGTTTCTTGCCTGTGTCTTGTGATGTTCTAGTCAGTCCAGTCCGTGAGTTTTTCATGTCCGTAGCCTCGCCTTGCCTATGTCTTTGCCGTGTTTTGGTTTTCATTTTCAGCCCACGCGCTGTAGTTTATTTTGTATTTTAGTGAATAAACCATGCCGAGAAAATACCCTGCTCATGAGTTCTTGATTCTGCCCCGAAGGGGCTCCCCTGGCAGGATACTGCCAACAGTTAAGGACTCAGTGGGCGAAATCGACAGGAGGAGGAAGGGGTTCATTCCGGAGGTGCACGAGGAGGTGGTTAACCAGGTCTGTCATTTGATGAACCAGTTTTTGGATCACCCCAATCTGATGGAGGGAGTGGGAGATCTTTTGTTAGAAGAGGAGCTTCTGCTCAGCCACCCGGACCTGTTGCTAGTTCCCAAGCTAGCTCGACTGCACGCCTGCATATCCCAACTCTGGGACTCGTTCGGGAATATTGACACCCCGCACTGCACCTCCCAGCCTGGCTCCGGGTCATTGGCTCCTACTCCCGTCACCGGTGAGCTGCTTCCAACCATCCCCGTCCCCGTCACTCCTACTCTACTTGCCATCTCCATTCCACCAGCCACGGTAGTGGACGCCAAGGAACCGAAGTTGCAGAGGCAGGTGGCCCTCGCACAGACTGACATCCTGCTGGAATACAAGCTCTGGCTCACTCCGGAGGTTTTATTCCCGGCATGTAGGGACCAGCCGGCATCTAAAGAGCCAGTGGGGAAGCGAGCCTCAAGGAAGCGTCGCTCCACTTGCCATCTGGGCCCTTCACTC